>JAFVLL020022387.1:0-34041 GCA_021397915.2 Tor tambroides
GTGTAGGCTACAGTAAAAGAAAACAAATACATTTTGATAAATGCATAAGGAGGCTACATTGTAATATTGATAATTCAAACAAAATGAAACATCACAACATAATGTATTTTCATTTAAAAAGTTATATTGATCAGATCCATAAAATCTATATTCTTTGTTAAAAAGTGACTATTAACCAAAAAATTAAAGGTATAAGTATGTATTTTAAGTGTGAAATAATTTTGCCCACATAGATCCCATAAAGGTCCCACATATTCAAACCTATATGGGACCCACATTGTGAAACACACATGGGACCCACATAAATTGCCCATTTTGAGCCCATGCCCACATAGATCCCATGAAGGTCCCATATGTTCAAACCTATATGGGACCCACATTGTGAAATACACATGGGACCCACATAAATTGCCCATTTTCAGCCCATGCCCACATGGAACCCACGCTGCCCGGGTATAACCCATATGGGGCCCACATATCAATGTTGGCTGGGAACATACAAAATGTGACAGTGATAATCTCTGGTAATGATTATGTGCTTTATTCAATGTGTAAAAGTGTCTAATGTGAGTTTGAATAGTATTTTGCCTGAGGTTTATAGCCATAGTGAAAGCAATAATAAATATTTTACCTCAGATCTTGAAAATAAATTAAAGCAAACTTGCGTTAAAACTGTGAACTCACTGCGAACCAACATCGATAACAAAGATGGTATCAGTCAGTCAGTCACTCACTTAAAACTGTTCAGTCCATTTGAATCATCTATTTTCCATGTCCACTTTTCTTTACTTCGCGCTTGCCATGTTTTTGCTGTCACATCTACACTGGACGCGACAACGCATTGCAGATCATTTTAACTTTGTGTCAGTATGTCATAAATGGAACGCGACAGCAGTTTCCTGTCGGGAATTTGTCGCGCCGCGCTGCGCCGCATCCAGTGTAGACAGCATCACTGATTATAATAAGAACTATTGTATTTTGTTGCGTCGCGCCACACCACTCGCGTCCGGTGTAGACACGACGTCAGTTAATGTACCTTTCTGAGGCTGTGTTTGAGTTGTCATGCCATATTATTTGAAATTAGCACGGCCCAAACAATTTTCTCTCGCGGACCGCCTATTGAGGAACCCTGGCCTAAACCCTCGTCAAGCCAGATGGGCATTATTCTTCACCTGGTTTCATTTCACAGTGACTTATTGTCCAGGAACAAAAAATCAAAAGGCTGACGCACTTTCCCATATCCATGCCCCTGACCAATCCATTCATCTACCAGAACCCATTGTCCATCCAGCCATCGTCGTCAGTCCCATCCAATGGGCTCTTAATGATCAAATCGCCTGGGCAACTCTCACTGTACCTGCTCTGCCTGGAGTTCCTGAGGGACTAACCTATGCCCTATCTGCTCTATGACTGCCCCTCATGGACTGGCACTCTTCCTTGGGGTCAGGACATCCAGGCAGCCAACAAACCCTTTCCTTCACTTACTAGTGGGAGTGAATTGGCTACTCTGTGCTTTCAGTGACAGTGAGGATTTATCAGGCAAGGTGATATTTTAATCATTTGATTGGGCTAGTATAGTGACAACATAAAAGCCAGTTATTTAATTTTTGAAACAATATACTTATATATATATATATGGGGATTTACACATGAAACTACATAGCTGTCATTTCATTTTGGAAGGATTTAGGATCTTGCAATGGGATCCTCATTTTTGGAGGATCCTCATTTCTTCTTTCATAGAACAATTATGGGCATTTTTTTTTAGTGTTCACTATATAATAGTTTTCAAAACTTTACCTTGCATTATTCAGACACAACTTTGTTAAGAGAAGAGGTAACAAGCAAAAAGAGTTGTATTGACGTCAAACTACTTTTCAGAGATGGCGACAGCACCAAGACTTCAAAGGATTAAATCCAACCCAGAGATGGCTGTTTTCTCGACAGGTAAGGTACACTTTAGTCTAATTGTTATGTCAAACTTTTGTTATTTATTTAAAAACTATCGTCTTCAATGTGTCAAAAAAGCTTATGCAACTGTTTGGAAAACAACAAAGGGCCCAAGACCAAGCCTTGTGGCGCAACATGTGGTATTTAGATGCATTTGTACTTTTATAATCTGTGGAGTTACATGATGACACCTTTTGCACAAATAATCAAAAAATGAATTAGGCACTTTGTTACATTTCCTTTTATTGTAAAGGCGAAATATTCAAAAAGTATGAATCATGTCAGAGGAGCAACAAGGAAGAGAGACAACTACAAAACATCTACGCAAGACTTTGGTAAGAATAATTTCTTATAAAAAAGGGCATTATCAGAAGGGTTGATAAAAACAAAGCAAATCAAAATCCAACAAATTAACACATTTCGGGTAAACACTGTCTACATGTCTTACAGTGGGGAACAAAATCATAACAGATCAGTGGATCCTAAACAGCATTCATTTCATACATGAGACACAGAACATCTGGAATGGCTGATTATATGTGCTTTTAGTTTAAAATTACACACCAAAAAATCATCACAGGAGACAACAGTTCCATTACTTATTTGAACTGGCTTATGGCCATTATCTTTACTCAAGAATAATATATTTTCCCACAACTATTTTACAGTAATCTTGTAAAAGTAAGTAAAGCTGGTTTGCAAACATGGCAATACTTCTGGGCAAAGAACATATTAAAATCAAACATATTACCAGCTCTAGGGCCTGATTTACAAAAGGCCAAATATACGGGCAAAGTACACCAGTATAAGTGACTAGGCCTTTTTTGCCCAGTGTCTTGACTTAACTGCAGATGTTACCTGTACATCATATAGACTTTAAGTAAATCAATCTTGAATTTTGAATGGCCTTCCCTTCTCTTGTTGTGCACAAATGTTACGCTGGAAGGAAGTTTGCTATGAAATCCAAAGATCTGTTTCCGACAACTCATGTTAATATTTTTCTCCTCTTTATTTGAAAGTAAGATTTAGTGTTGCGGTGTTCCCTCAAAACATCAAGACAGTGAAAACATACTTAAAATGTATGATTGTTATTGCACAAACACACACATAAACCTTTGTACAAGCACATTTTTCAACATGTCTATCAGGATTTCAAATTATCAAACATTTTCAAAAGTTTGCTCTGCTACTTGTGTGTACTTGTACTTGTGTGGCATTTGTTTTCAGATGCCATTTGGTTTGAATTTGTTTCTTCCAGTGCAATGAAAAATCATACATTTCAAGTGTGACTTCGGATGTCAAAACACTTTTTGGGCCACTGTATATTGAAAAGCTGAATTAAATAAAAAGTCAAATTTATTTAGGATGTCAAAGCAGAATAGCCCTCTTTAGATGCAAGTAAATAATTTTGCAAGACATTGTGCCGTATATCAACACGATCTCATGAGTATTTTTACTTTACGTAGTGTAAAGTGTGGTTTTACCATTTGCACACACAATAAAATGTACAATACTGATGTATTAATAGCATCTAAATCAAATTATTTACATATGAAAAACTTTATAAACAAGCATGTCTATGAATACTTAATTATGAATACTGAATGTATGTAATCAATTGTTTGATTTTGCATTTATGATCAGATTATGTTTTTAATTGCATTAAACAAAGTTGGCTCATTAAAAAAAATAAAAAATACACTTTAAAACCTTAAAATGATTATATGCATTTGAACGAAATATGCGCACCTATTATATTGGAATAAGATTTTCATCGAGAAGCAGAGAAACACATTAGCCATGTGGACTGCTTTGGTGCTGCCTTTTTGATGTAATAAATATACAGTATCATGGTGCTTACACTTATCGGTCTGTTATACTTATGTTTAGGTTTGGAGTAGGTCAAGGGATCTAAAACATATCTATAAAATGGTAAAAATGTAACTATACAAATATAGTTATGATAAAAGATTTGAAAATATGTCACGCTTCTGAATGAAGTTCATAACTATGTATAACTATGTAATGGTGTTAACAGTTTAGATGATGTCAGTATGCCCATATTGTACTTTTCAGTGTCTATTAAAGTGTACAAATGTAGGATTTTCGTTAGTTTTTGTATATTTTGTTGTACTTAAAATGTTACATACTAATACCTAGTTCAGATGCGAAAGCCTCTAAGTGCCATCTCAAATTTTCTTCTAAAATGAGCATTTTTTCTCTGCAGGCTCCTAATGTTCAGTTATTTCACTTTAATAGCAATGACAAAACCTATTCATTGCCATTAATTTGAAATTACTGAATCTACAAATAGGAACCTGATAAAAATGCTCTTTTTAGAAGAAAATTTCAAATGGCACTTAGAGGCTTCTGCATCTCTTCATATATATATAACAGCAATAAGACTCCAAAACTCTGTATATTTATGGCCACAGCATTTCAGATGTCCTGAATGAATGGTTTGCATGCATCTAAATGTAGCTCTTCTGATCATTTTGATTATAGGGTAAAAGTGAACATGGGTACCTGTCAGTGTTTCCTCTGACCTGTTCATGTGATAGCAGGGGGGGGGGGGGGGATTGCTTGCATCACATGATGTCTTTGAACCTCTGACACTTATGACTGTGATTTCAAAAGTCATTTATTTTCGAAGGATGCTATTTTTTTGTATGTGTGAGTGTTTGGATCACAGAGTATAAAAGGAGAAATTTGTTTTGCATTTCATGTCAGAACACATTAATCTTTAATACGCCATGGTCCTGCTTGTGAAAAATCAATCTTCAAAAGAACTCCCCTCTTCAAAGCTTCATAGAGGACTGTTACTCTCAAATACTAATGCATATTAATACATCTGAATTTGTTCAGTACATTGCAACTCTGAGCCCCCTCCCTCTTGGTTTCCCATTCCTTTACAGGCTAGACAATGCCTGGGTCACTATAAATTCTAGAAAATAAAAGTAAAAATAACAGACTACCTGTTGCAGCTTTCCAATCCCAAACAGAGTGCATATATACTGCAAGACAGTGTGTCACAGTCTGTGTATAATCTAGATTGGGTCCCATCACACAAGCCTATTCAAGTACAGCCCTAGCAGGGATGGACATTGCAGGCCCGTATCTCCTTTCGGTCTTTACAGCTAGTTAGTTGTGCATTCTTGTATCTCTTCTTGGCAGTCATTAAACGCTCCTGGATTCCCCCACCACACAGCTTGGTACAGTCAGTCCATGCAGACCACGACTTCATTTTGCATCCTGTAGGAAGAAAAATAGACCAGATACAACTGTTGATGATCAATTAATCATCTGCCTTTTTATTTAGAGACACTGTCTGTAGTGGTTATGATGTTATGAATTAGTAAAGGAGAGCTTCTGTATCATCTGTAGTGGCAATGTTATTAAACAGAATTACTAACAGAATTATATCATCTGCAGTGGTGATGTTGATGCTGATTTGCCATCGGAAAGAGTGTTGGCATCTGTAATCCTGTGATGCTATGATGCATAATTACAAATTTTAAAGACATGTTGTAATTGCATGTGTAATTTAATGTTATGACTCTGATGGACTAAAAACAGAGCTAGCTATGATGGTATGATGTTGATGTACTAAAAAAGCCCCAGTATCCACAGTATCAGTAGTATTGTTGTTATAATGCTAATTTATTAAAATACATTGTCAATGTCTTCAGTGGTAATGTTATGATGCTTAGGCTATTTGACATATGTATTAGTGTTAACATGATACTGATTTTCTAAGGTCAGTATCTCTCGAGGTGATGTGATGATGCAGAATTACTAATGGTAAATGTCAGCAGTAGAGCCCTGCATTTCAGCCTGGCTTGACGGGCCCCGACTTATTTACGCCCCTAGGGCCAGGCTCTGGGCCAATATTCACATCATAGCTCAGACCTGAGCCGGGCATCAGGCCTGTTTTAGGCTTCTCCTTATTTTTATATTTTAGAGATCCATCAATTATGGTGGAAACAACACGAGACCGTGCTACCGCGAGTGGCTCGGTCAGTGTTTAGTGTCCCACCAGCAGCAGCAGCGGCGAGTGTGCCTTCAGCCCAGCTGGAAGAGTTCTGTGTTCAAGCGCACGCAATAGGCTAAAGCTTGCTGCAAAGCCCCAGCAAAAGTAATTACCATGTTTGTGTCGGGGGGAAACAGTAAGGAGATATTTGAATTACTTATTAATAATCTGGTGTTTTCTGAGTCAGTTTTTCAAAAATGAAGTTGACGATCCTTGCCATCTCCTAATTGGACACGCCTTTAGAGAGAAATGCATCTTTACGGATTACATAATGAAAGAGTCTTTGTTTTCGATTTGAATTATTTCATTTTAAAATAGTAATTCAAAGCTTTCTAAAGATATATTTGTCATGTATGTGCAGCGCACATTTATCTAGGTTAAATCAAGCGTAGCGTTAGTTCTGGCAGGTCACATTAGTCAAGCTCGCATCAGCTGACTCTCAGCTGATCCCCATCTACCTATAGGAATACGACACCCATCTAAGCATCCATATATAAGGTCCTTCAGTATTACCAGCAGTTTTTGCATTGCTCAATAGCTAATTACCCTCCTCCATCCCTAACTCCTCCTCTGTCAGTCAGGATTCAGCCTTCTGATTCTCCTTTGAATTAGACTAATTCTAAAATGTATGCATAAAATTACTGAACTTTAACGATATCTGCAATACATTTGTTGGTTCTAGTCTGTTTACTCTGGGGGGTTATCTCTGCTCTCCCTGCTCTCATCCATGCTAATCTGCATGGATGTGCAGGGAGTTCTTGCCCAGAACAGAACCATACCGCCAATACAAACTGTATGCTACTTGTCAATCATCTTTGATGATAGTGGTCATGACAGAAATGTTTAAACTAACATGATATACGCTTGAAGTGTTCTATATATATATATATATTATTTTAGGCAAGTCATGATTATTTTAGAAAGCTAAATTGACCAATTATAGGCTATGATCAACTCACTCTCTGCTGCTGGCCACTTGGTCGTTACTTTAAAAAAACAAAAACTTACATTTAACGAACAAAAAATGCTCAAAACATTTTTTTTTCCTAAATTAACTGGATAAAAAAATGAATTCTTCCTCATCTTGATTTGTTTGGGATGTGTCCCGCTTTATATTTTCCCATTACTCAATGTTTTTGCATCACTTAATGTGTAAATATTCTAAAGCTGTCTGCACCACTAACAGTCGTGAAAATATATATCCTGCGATATAAATGGTAAAGCAGTGGTTCTCAACCATTTTTTCCACCGGGCCGCACTATGGTCCAAGTGCAAGTCTCACGGGCCGCACGCATGTAATTTACATATTACGTCATCAATACAAACCAACCAGATTTATAATATTATTCATAGCCTAAATATTATGATATCTAAACGATTATATTTATTGAAATAAATAAATAAATAAATAATTCTACTCACCATTAATAAAACACCTGATGCTGTCGGGAGCTGACCAATTTTGTGAAATTCTGCTCGAAAGGAGTAACAGCACAATGAAGTTGCGATTGTAAGTTGCAGTCTGTAAGACGCGCACGGAAGCGTGACTTGACGCGACATTGCAGAAAGTGTGCGTTCACAAATGTAGCCTATGTTGATCCAAATATGGAAAGCATTTTCAAATGTAATAATCTGAGGTTCTCTCCAAAGCTGTTTTGCCACATTTGTGTAATTAAGGATGATTGCTGCGTAGTAGCCTGTGGGTGTTTCTTTTTGCCTGAACATCTTCAAGCGAGTGGCGGGGCAAACTGAAAGTTGATGCCGAAAGTCCAGCACTCCCTTCACTGCTGATGCTGCGACTATTCTTGTTTGAATGCGCTCCTTCGCTGGCATTTTCCACATTTTGTTTTCTCCCTTAACAAATTTGTCCATTCTGATGCTCATTACAGAACTAATGGCTGCTGATGACTATTTGAATTGAATTCTGCCAAAGTGCACGCTTGTAAGTGTTCGTTAAATGCGTAACATTAATTACGTGAGTAGGTCTGCTCATGTCTGAAAATAATATATGAAAAACTTGTAAAATATAAAAATTATTTTACATAAACATTTTTAAATTAATGTAAAAACTAAAATGAATTGTAAAACTGAAAGTTATTTTTTAATTATGTTCAGCACAGACTGTAACATTCAGCACAGAGCCGGCGCCAAGGCAATCTGTGATCGCGTGCAGTTGCTGATGCTCGCTAATGCGTGCAGTCGCTTTGTTATGTGCGCTGTTTTATCGGGTTCACTTTCGCTTTCGAAATCGATCACGTTCAGCAAGGAGGGGAGAGGATGGAAAGTGGGGGGTACAGTAACTCGTTTGGGGGCGCATGGCTCACGAATGCCCCCCTTGGCGCCGGCCCTGATTCAGCATGGTGGGCCGCATTTGGATTCATGACGGGCCACGGGTTGAGAACCACTGTGGTAAAGCAATAGTTAGGGCCCTATGAACTAGTGTCTGTGAATATTAAACCACAAGGAAATTATGACAGAAGAACACTACTATTGTACAGTAGAATGTATTTCTCAAAGTAATAATATAATAATAAAATTTATTAAAAATTGATCACACAATTTTCCTCATAATTTAAATAGAAAACTTTGTTTACCAAAACATAATATAAATATATATCATCGTTTGGTCTCGTTCTGTATCGCGTATCTTTTCAGTGTCTGCGCTTGCTTGGACATTTGTTGAGAAAAAATAAGGAAAGTGTGTCCAGCTAAATTCAGTTAGTATTTTGGTAGACGAGTATAAAAAAGCTTAGTTTACCGTCGCGTGAAGGCCTCCTCGTGTGAAGACTGAAGAGTGTAAAGACCATCGACTCAACCGTGCGACTCCACCGAGTAGGGACACCGGCAAAGGATAAGTATCACTTTTTTATTTCTCCTCTTTCCTACTACTTGTTTCACTTCTATTTCAGTTTTTTATAACCATTTCTTACTATGTGTAAGTAAGTTGTTGTTTTTTAACATGTGTGTTTGGCAGGGTTGTTTTTTAGGATTACTGATAAACTACTGTCGTTTGATTTGTATTTGTTATCTATTTTAATTTTAGTTAAATTATGTCTGAATTTATTATGTCTCTATAGGTCTTTTATTAAGTTTTAGTTTTATTTAATTTGAGTTATTTTAATACTTCAACAAACTAAATGGAAATGAAATTTTATATATATATATATATATATATATATATATATATATATATATATATGTATGTGTGTGGTTGTACATACACATATGTACTTGTTTTTGGTGTTTGGCTTAGTGTTATGTTAGATTCATTATTATACTCTTATACCTTTTGTTCTTTAATATTTTGAATTGTTTTTAGCTTTATTTTTTGTTTTCATTTAAATGTTAAGTTTTGAAATTTTGTTGTATGCATTTGTCGTTTTATTTCTTTATTTTTAAAATGTGTATATGCAGTATTTATAAAGTTTTAGCTTTTAGTTTTGGATCTGTTTTTAGTTGTTTTAATAGTACAATTGATTGCTTCTGTTGTCCTCTTTTGTAAGTCGCTTTGGATAAAAGCGTCTGCTAAATGACTAAATGTAAATGTGTGTGTGTATATATATATATATATATATATATATATAAAATTGTATTTTATTTTAAATTTTACAAGACTAATATAGTAACTTATAGTAAAAGTTTTATGCATTTATTTAATTACCACCATTTTTATAAGTTGTTGCATCAAATCATAAACCACAGAATCCAGGCACTATTATTGTTCAAATATTAATAAATTGTTCAGGTTTTATTAATTTAAATTGATTAGACATCCTTTTTTATTTTATTATTAATCCAGAAAAAAAAAATTAAATGAATTTGCTGGAGGAAAAAAAAATATATAGTTAAGTAAATCTTGGGCCACTCACAGGGTTTAATCCATTAAGTCACTAGTAAATGGCATACTTCACTTTTAAAAAAGAGAACTGTGTATAGTGTTTGAATATCACTAGAACTTTGATTGTTTGCTTTTGTAATTTTAACCTAGGGACAGGAGGTCAGTGACTTAGCCTGGGTTCCCATGAATTCAGTACTGGGCAATTAGAAATATCACTTTACCATTACATACAAAACTGAACTTTTAATAGCTGAAACAGTAGTTTAAGCTGTTTTGGCAGAAAGGGGAAAAAAAGACAGGCTCGGGCTGGACTCAGGTCAGTAATTCTGATAAGCCGTCGGACAAAGGCTGGGCTAGGACCTGAGCATCTCGGGCCAGGGCAGGGCTAGGGCCTATATTTGAGGCCCGTGCATGGCTCTAGTCAGCAGCAATGTTATGCTGGCTTGCTAACAAAAAAAAAAAAAAAAAAAAACATTGACGTGTAATGGTGATTATTTAAGGGAAATTCCACCCAAAAATTAAAATGTTGTCATCATTTAACCCTCATGCCATCCCAGAATTATACAATGTTAATAAAATGAAGGAAATTTATTGTTTTACACACAATTTATCAAATCTGTCCTTTCCTTTTATATTGTGGAAAAATATTTTTCATAATTATGTTCTTAAGAGAGTCCGAGTTATTCTTTGTACTGTTGACTGTTGAGTTTCATGGTGTTTTAGAGTGCATGTAAGCAAGAAAGATTCATTTGTGGCTGTGGTCATTAAGTTATGGAATTGTTCTGGCCTTGAGAAAAGACTGTACTTAGTGTACAAAATGTATGAATGTACTAAGAATATACTTATTTTTCTAAAAATCTCTCTTTGTTTTCCACAGAAGACAGACTGACTCAAACTCAGCTTTGATGCCCTGTTTAGGGAAACTAAGATTGCAGAAAGATGCCAGAACACTAACCACATCCATGTACTTATCAAATAACTATAACATACATACACAATCATAAAAAAATTCTAAACAATAAAATGTCCAAAAACACATAAAAATAGAAGTAAAAACACTGTGTGAGTTCTAATAACATTAATATGGACTCACATAGATTATTACAAATATTTTAAAATGTAATTGTTTCACAACATGCTTACATCATGCTTCACAACATGTTGATGTTCACAGCATACTGACAGTTGGGAGTGTAGCCTATTTTCTCACGCACGTGCATAGTTTTGCTTAAAAAGATATTTGTTTATCAACTGTTATCATATATATTACCGTTGTGTTCATTTTGAATGTTTTTAAAGCAACAGTTTTAAGGCAGTTGCAATATATGGACTCACAGACAGATTATTTTTCTAAAAAGCCATGTTTATGTTCCGTATGCACAGAAGAAAGAAAGCCATATACATCTGGGATGGCTTGATTAATTAAATAATGAGAGAATTTTAATTTTTGGGTGGATTATTCCTTTAACAGTGACGCTTGCATGTTCACCTGCGAGCTCATCGGCACTCTCCTCCCTTCCCTGTTTGTTCCTCCTCTTCTTCTTACGGTCTTCCTTGCGCCTCTTTCTCTCGTCACTGTTTATGCCTCCTTGATTACACTTCTTGATCTTGCATGTTTTTCTCTGTGTGGTCTCAGGGCACGGATCCCCACCAAACTGAGGCTCCAGAGTTATCATACGAGTGCGGATCAAGTGACCCTTCCCACAGGATTTACTGCACTCTGACCACTCGGACCACTCTGACATCACACAATCCATCGCTAGAGAGAAAGACATCAAAAGAGACAATATTCAAACTGAGAAATATGACAACATATATCAGGGAAAATTTTATTATTTAAGAGAGGATGTTTATTATTTAGCATTTATTTTTTTCTATATTTTGTTTATTAGGTGCTCCTGGTTCACGTCACAGCTGTCTATCTTTCCAATGTATTTCCGATAAAACATATTTCAATCATGATAGCTCTCTGAATAGTTTTATATGTTAATGTATTTGGTCTTGGAATACTAGATCTGCTAGGTACGCTGCTGCAGAGCAAGTATGGACTTGCTACCACCAGTAGATACACAGACACACTACTGTGAGCATGTAAAAATGTGCTGCTGCTGCATGGATAGACATACATAAATCTAATAGTAGATCTAGACAGGTGGATCTGGGGAGGAGGAGGATTTCAGAGAAATTCTAATAGTGCGTTGCAGGACCAGTTTACAGTGAATACTGAACCAGATTATTTAAATGTTGAGCAAGCAATCTCATTGGCTTCAGACCATTCAGCTTCTGTCATGTAGTAAACAATATGATTGCTAGCAAATTGCATATAAAGAACCTATCTGCCTGTGCCATCCATATTTCATGACTCAACTATAAATGTAACCTTAATTAAAAATAACATGAACATATAAATTAATTAAATTAAATATATTTCAAGACAATTGTGGAAATAATGTGTCTAAAATACATTAAAAAAAACTGCAACAAGAGGTATTAATTTGACAGTAATTTATTTCTTAAAAGAAATCAAGGCTTCATTATCTCATTGAAATGTACAGTACTAAATAAGTAAAATAATTTTATGTTTGAATAACAATATAGTAATGTAATACGTGTTTGCATATAATAATGGTTATTCATTGCAATTAAACAACAGTTCAGTAATCAAGAAGTTGATTGTGTAACTGTAGCGTATGGACAAATCAGACACACATTTAGTCATTATATTTAATGAATAATTCAAGAAACCCTCTCATTCCACAAACAAATTGTGAGGGTCTTTGGACCCTTCTCCTGGAAGAACACCCTAAAAGGCTCAGTTACCAGGGAAACCATCTGATAAGACTGTTTTATTGCTCAAAAGTTTGTGAGATGCGAAGTGCAGGCTCTCCTGAAACCCACTCCATGCCCATAAAAACAGAACTTTCCTCCCTTTGGTTTTCTATGAATTAATTCTTTGAATGAATACACATATCTTTAGATCATTGTGTATATTATTACTGTTCTTGTATATGTTTTTGTGTATTGTACACCGTTGTATGCATGCTTATGATAGATCACTAGTTAATATCACTGTAGCTATACTATGTTTGGTCTCTATCAATTCGTCTTCAGATGATCTAATTGAGAGTGTATATTATATGTCGATACCTATGCAACATGTATGTGTTCTAAGAATCTTTAGTAGTTTATATATCGACTTCCAATCCAGCTCATATGCAAATTACCATGTTCAGAGACAAAGAGCCGTAAAACTTTCCCTCCAAAGTTCAGGACTCCCATTGGCTCTTTGACTCCCCAGAGGTGTGACCTCTATAGCAGATAAAGCTCTCACTTCAGTGACGCCCCATGCAGTCTGCGGTTCTGTTAAGAGGATGAAGATATGAGCTAAAACTCTTCTGAACACCTTAAGTTTTGCGCCAGGCCTTGCGGC
Source organism: Tor tambroides (assembly GCA_021397915.2). Classification (NCBI taxonomy): domain Eukaryota; kingdom Metazoa; phylum Chordata; class Actinopteri; order Cypriniformes; family Cyprinidae; genus Tor; species Tor tambroides. The sequence goes on from JAFVLL020022387.1 coordinate 13,249, forward strand.
CTTATCTTTCCATTCAACCAAGCTCCTTGGACCTCAGCAGATCTCTTTCTTAGCTCTTTTTACACTCACTACATGGAAGAACATTTCTACCTCAGAACATCTTTGGAATTCATCACTCTTCAACCTGGAAGAACGTGATCGGGAGTCCAAACCTTGAAAACCATTAAGACTTTCATCTGAGACTGCATTCCGGACACTCGTCACGACCAAAGCAATGCAAGTATTGTACATTTAAATAAACGAAACAGAGGTTATTAGTACAAGTTATAGACCCCGTTATAAACGGCGCTGATGGTTTTACTCAGGTGGTTAAATGACTTTCTCCATAACTGCATTCTCTGGTTTTCCTGATGGTTTCATCCATCAACTCTCATTAGCCCTTTCCCCACGTATGAGTGATTGTATGTTTGTTTGTTAGTTTGTTTGTTTGTTTGTTAGACTAGTCTGCGTTAGTGTTTGGTTAATAAAAGTTATGTGCACAAATTACATGAGTTTCTGATTCTGCTTTGCATATTAATGTCCCTTTACGATTTTGATCCTTACTACATGCTCTAATTCATTAATACTTAGAAAAGTATTTTCTGTGGCCAAGAAAATATCCTTTCTTAGAGTTGATATGAACTTAATGTTCGCTGGACAAACAGATTAGTTGATGGCAATTTAATTCTGCGACAGTTATTACTGTCAGCCGATATAAATAATTGTAATTAATCATGATTAATTGTAATTATTTATATACAATTCCCTTTTAAGCAAATTTGCTACATAACTCAGAAATCTTCAGTCCTTTTCCTGGAGATACACACTTGAGATGCCCCAACTTGCATATTATCTGCACTAAATAGTATCAGAGATTAGAATTAGAGTGTCCTAAATCATAGCAAGTTGAAATGAGTATCCTACAGTTACCCAGATGGTCTGATATTTCGAATGGTGGAGCTGGCCAATAACTTGTTATCACAATGTATCACTTTTTTTTTAATGATGGATGGATGGATGGACGGCCAGACTTTAACTCTACTTCTGCTGGACCCACTCTCACAATTACGACTGACTAACACACATGCACAAACAGACACATACTGTGTATCTGTTATGTGTGAGAGCTGTTAACTGTTATGTTTTTGTATGTGTGTGTGTGTGTATGTGTGTGTGTGTGTGTGTGTGTGTGTGTGTGTGTAATAGAGAAAAAGCCTGTGTAACTCACGACACTCTGGCAGCATGCATTTCTCCATCTGTTCCAGCTCCTCGTTGCATTCTCCCAACTCTGCAGGTGATTTGAGCATACGCTGACGCATCCGTGTGCCTTTACCACACGTAACACTGCAATCGCTCCAGTCCGACCACGGGGACAGTAAACATGGGATTGTATCTATATACACAAAAAACTCAACATCATAACACTGAGAACTGCAGGCATGTGGGTGTTTATTCTGTATAAATATGCTAATGTGGGATTGTTTGTGAGAAAATGTTAATGTAGACTTTTTTTTTTCCTGTGTAAATATGATAATGTTGGCATGCATGCGAATTTGTGTGTAAACAATGTAATGTTATTATAAAATACATACACATACACTCACATTCACTAATTTATATGTTATGTGTATTAATAGGTTAATATGGGTGTGATTATGTTTGTGAGTGTATTTTTGTGTTATGGATTTGAATATGTTAAAGTGGGGTAATGTGTTCACTACTTGCATTCTGGGTATGCTTATGAATATGTGAATGTGAATATGTAATTGTGTGATAGATGTTAATGTGACCCAAAAATTCACAGATATCTACTGTGTGGGAATCTGTTAATGATTGTTAATGAATGTGCATGTATGTGGATACGGTAAATTTAGCATACACGGATGTGCATATATTAATGTGGGTAAGCATGTGAGTGTTTGCACTTACGGCATTCTGGCATCATACACTTCTCCACCTCCACTACCTCAGCCCCACAAATGGAGCCATCAGAAGGGGGCATTTTCACCATTCGCTCCCGTCTTTTCATGCCAAGCCCACAGGTGGCGCTGCATGCATCCCATTCTCCCCATTCAGTAACCAAGCAACTGCTTGGAGCTACACCAGCAGAAATATATACAGTACATATGATTGGAGCACAGAATTCTGTTTGAAGATCATCTGTGTCAAAAAACAACTTTTTATTAAAATATAAACTAAGGATTTGACTGGCTAGTTTTTTAAAAAATTTTATTTATTTATTTATTTTTATTCAAGTTACATAAACAATACATAAAAACAACCATAAAACATTTAGATGAATGAGGATGCTAGCAGGAAACCCAGTACAATATATTATGTAAAGGAACTTTAGGTACAGGAAAATTATATCAAAATTTCCTTCCTGCACCATTGGCAACTGACAAAAAAAATGATTAAACTGTGATGAATCAATAAAATTACAACTGTAAACATCTGTTATATTTAAATGAATTTGGCTTGTTATGAGTCCAGGTAAATAATACTCACAGCAGTCCTCATTGACAGTGCATGGCTCTATCTCTTCAGTGGGATGAGTGCAAGCAAAGCCATCATCAGGAAACTGTTTTACATAGCGCTCCCTAGAACGCACACCTGCGCCACATGACATACTGCATGGTGACCATGTGATCCATTCCGACATCATGCACGTGGAAGCATCTGTAAAAGTCAAAGTTCACTTTGTTATTCATGTCCTTGTTCAAAAGGCTTTTAACGTTCAACCACCAGCCCTGCTAGAAAATACAGATACAATACAGATAAAATTAGCTTAAATTGATAGATGTTTTGGAACAGTGGTTCCCAACCATGTTACTGAGGGGGCTCCAGGAACACGGTAGCTGGTTTCCAGGGCCTGGCAAAGACATCTTGGTCAAAGGGCACTACTAGAACAATTACATCATAATAGTGTGCAAAACATCTTTTTGAACATGGTTGCTGGTTTCTAGCTGGTCCAAGCTGGTTTAGGCAATTCTGGAGCCTGGCATAGCTGGTAAAATATTTTAGTCAAGAGACTCACTAGAACAATCGCATCATCATATCACTGAACATGGTAGTTAGTTTATTAAGGGCCAATCACTATGTTTTATAATACAGATACCACCTTGAAAATTTACCAACAGTACATGGGAATTTTCTTTTTTTTTTTTGTTCTTAAACAAATTTAGCTTTTCTAAACTATTTTAAATGTCCTAATATGCATACATGAAAAATGCCTACTCTACTCTAAAGCTTAATTAACAACATTAACCTGTTCTGCAGGCAATAATATACAATGCCACTATAAATTGCTAATATTGCTTAATCAGTTATAGTCAGATGGGCAAGATGAAACTTTTATGGTGCAAAGCCTGGACTTCCCTTTTCTCTCATTTTATTGGCATTTGTTCTGCTTGATAAAACGTGGCTTATTGAATTATTAATAAAACTGTGAGTAAACACGTCATTCTGGAGGCCATCTCTATGTCATCTCCATTACATGATAATCAATCGATAATGAATGTTAACACCTCATTAAACACTAAGGAAAAACCTTTTCACTAACACGTGGTTTGCGTTAAACGGGTTATTTTATTCAAAGTATTAAAGGGACAGCTTAACTCATATCTAATTTTATTTATTTTTTTTAATTCTTAAAGTTGCTAAAGCATTATAAAACAGCTCCTTATTGTATTTACTATGTTACTCATTACCTTATACACATACATGCTTGCTCATCCTATGCATTAAAATTTTCTTCTATTAGAAATAATACAAATGAGCTATGCATTTTTATCGATTTCCACTCTGGCAACAAAAACTATGCAGAAGCTGCTTTGACCTTTTAATGTCTCCGAGTGGAAATCAATAGCACTGCCCGTAGAGAAGTAAGATGCAACCTTACCCAAGAATGATGCAAAGATTCTGTCACCTAATAAAAATGTCTAGTTAGCATTGCTTTAGGGCATTTTTAAAATGTTCCTGGTCAAGGAAGGGTGCCCCAAGATGTCTGATCAATAAAGCTCTTGGTGTGCACAAAAATGGTGAGTAAAGGTTAGCTCACCATAACATTATATTCTGTCATGGTTTGACCGGTAAATTTTGTCATTGTAGGATGTTAGGTTAAATTCTTAGACCAGTTATAAACAGTATAAGCTGATCAACATATGAAAAGAAAAGAAAGAAAGGAAGAAAGAAAGAAAGAAAGAAACAATGAATGAATCAATCAATCAATCAATGTATTAATCAGTCTGCTACAGGAAAACTGTAGAAATAACAAAATAAAATAAAATAAAATAACATAAAATCTACCTTATAAGAACCAAATGTATATCCTTTATAGTCTTGGCAATCCCAACATGTATTTTTGCAACAAACTTGAAATAAATAAATATGTGAAAAAAAAGAAAAAAAAAATCAAAATGAGAGAAATGCTGACTATTTTGGTAGTTTCAGTGAAGGCTGAAACTACCTTCACTACAAATAATATCCATAAAAAAAATGTTAATTATGTTATAATACCTCCCACCCCCCATGACTGCTATTTTGATATTGTGACTTTAAAGACTATATTCTACAATCAAATTTGGATATCATCAGGTAACTCAGTTTCATCACCTGTAGGTACCCAAAAAAATTGGGGCTGGTGTCAAAAAAAAAAAAAAGAAGCCTGCTAATAATACATATTTTATTTTTATTTATTTATTTACTTACTTATTTATTATACTTATTATCTTGACATTGGCCATGGACTCTAACCAGACCCATGAAAGTCCCATGAAAATAGTCTAATATTTTAAAAAGTTATAAGCATTTTTATAAATTTCATTATATTTTCTGACCTTAAGGTGGCAGCGGCCCCATTTGAGAGATGCTTTAAATAACTAAACAAACAAACAAACAAACAAACAAGACAGGATGTAGCAAAGATATCTATTTGATGTGCATAGACCAACATAAAATAATAGCACTTCCAGAATGCAAGAACAAATTTTGTTTTTAAAACCAAAATCAAGTAAAAATATTTTGAAGTTTGGAAAAAAAAAAAAAGAAGAAGAAAAAAAAAGACCTATAGACCCCTGCATTCTTGTCTATGCATCCTATCCTGCTGTTTTTGAATACAAGAACACTTCCTGTATGGACGGCCTCTTAAGCAGCTGTTTAACTACATTTTTAAACAGAGATAATAACAGTATGATTGACAATAACTTCCATGTTCCTTTCCATATTGGGACTAAAATCCTGATTTTGTGTGTGTTTGATTCTGACCCTCATCACTGCAGCCGGGCCCCATGCAGGGCTCAAAGTCTTGAGTATGTGGACAGGGCACACTGAGATCCAGCTGTGCCTTCAGCATCCTTTGCCTCATCCTCTTCCCCTTCTCACATGTCGAGGAGCTGCATGCAGACCACGGAGACCAATTGGAGTAGATACATGTCTCTGGAGTGTCATCTGACAAAACAGAAAAGAAAAAGAAGTGGGAGGATGAAAAGTCTCATAAGAACATTTTTGTCTGTAAGCATTATGGAATCTCATAAAGAGAGTGCCCATAAGACAGAAAAATCAGTACTGGAATATTTTTTGTTGTTGCTGTTGTTTCAAATAAACATCAGTAAGATTAAATGGAGAGCAAAGAGCAACTTTTGCTTAAACTTTTGCTTTAAAAAAAATGCAAAAAAAAAAAAATGTGCTCAAAGAAATCTACTTCAATATGAACTTTTTTACATTAAATTCTTCCAAGACCATATCATCTGACTTAACCACAAAACACAATGAGCTCTGCTTCAACAAGAGCTGAATTGATAGCCACAAAAAGATGTTACATTCCATAGGTCATTCAGCACTGCACTATGCTATGGTCAAACTCTCTTCAGGTGTGATGATTGTCTGATGCCTTTCCAATGTAAGTAATGTAAGGGATAATCAACGGCTAGCCGTGCATTAAGTAAGGGATAATCAACGGCAAGCCGTGCATTAAAGGATTTTAATGCACGACATGGAGGCAAAGAACCGCCCGACGCAAAGCGCTTATTCCATGGTCATTTGCCAAGTTATAGACAAGTTAAAACTTGTATTGCTCTTTGCAGCGCAATATTTGACCGGAAGGGTAAAAATGACGGTTATTTTTGTCAGTTAAGGCTCGTTAGCGCTAGCATTCTGCCAGCTTCAAATCAGACACAGAGATGAAATAGTGCGGTAAGACCACATTTATTTTAATGCATTATAGCATGCATTTCAATTAATTGTCGATTGAGAGAGAGAGAGAGAGATGACAGATGTGTGTACCTGCTGCGTCTGCGCATCTCTCTCTACAAACAATTACTTCAAAAACAGCGATTTTATCACCTCCTTGCTGGGGAATATAATGTAGCGATCTAGTATCTATCTTTTATTTTAGTAATAAAAATCGCGGGGAAGCGTTGACAACAAGTTTATGTGTGTGTGCAGCACAATCTGCGATCTCCGACCTTTCTCTTTCTCTCTCTCTCTCCGTATGTGTGTGTGTGTGCGCGCGCGCGAGCGAGTGATGTGTGTGTGTGTGTGTAGTGTGCATCAATTAAAGCAGCGCATTAATATGGAACGGTGATTAAACTGACCTGGAACTACCTGTGCAGTTAAACGAATTTAATCAACACCTGCCAGCCAATCAGAATCGAGTATTCAGACAGACCATGGAATAAATTAAAATAATAGGCTAATTAGATATTATATAATTTGGTAGAAAAAGTGTTGCACGTATTATTGGTGCAACGATGAGAAGTGGTGATATTTATTCTGTACAACACTTGCAACTGCTTTTCAACTGCTCCAAAAATTAAATTGTCATGTTATAGGGAATAATGCACATACATTTAGAAGCTGAATTTAAAATGCAAAGTATTTAAAATAAAAAATAAAGCTATGTAAACACTTGCATTTTTGTAATACAAAAGTTCGACACACACTTGTGGTCTTCATCCTCACTTGAACACTTGGGACAAATACAGGAAATACGTCATAGTCAAGCGGTCAAGTGCAAAGACCGCAAGTGTGGGTGTTTGGACAAAGCAAATATCATGATTCCAATTCAACATAAAATGTAAAGCCCAGGAGCTAGGCACAATCTAATCTCTCTCTAATCTGGAAACAAGTATTCTTTTGGTTATTGTGCATTTTTGCATGTAACAATTGTTATTTCTCTAAAGGGATTTTTTTAAAGCAACATCAGAGACCAAGCTGAGATTTCAATAAAAATAACTGAGAATTTCATTAAGTTTCATGAGCTATGAAAGTTTCTACTGGGTTCGCCTAAACTGTTCTATCATACAAATGTGATTCTTCATCTAACATCTTCTGGAAGAACGTAAAGAACAACAATTGGAAATTAGTGAGATATTACAGTACATTTAAATGCACAGTCTCTGAATTTATGTTCTCATGTTTTATATAAGTTTCATGAGCCTAGCGTAACCTCTGAAGAATAGTTTACTCTTAGTTGGACTGGAGGAGTTTAGGATATTGAATAGTTAAACGTCTCATTCTCTCTCTCGCTCTCTCTCTCAAGGTCGACTTTGATGAAAAGATAAAGAGATGCAAACCTTCTTCTTTTTCCTCCTGGGCAATGTCAGCCACAATGTCGTCCACATTATCAGGCACAATGTTGCACTGCTCACCCTGCAGACATCAGAAAACAACTCAAACTTCCAAACAGACTTTAAATGATGTCCCTCATTTAATCATTTTCTTCTACACAGTGATGGGTTTTGATTCACTATTACCATCTGAATGAAAAAGGCAAAAAGCCGACATGGGTTATACTTTTCCCCATGTTCCTACTAATTCTTATACAGTAATCTAACTCTCTCCCAATCGAGGAAGCATGACTTTCAATACTTTCAGGGCACTGTTGTGACATGCTGGGTTCATAAATATGTATAATCTGTTGTTGTCAAGTTATTTTAGCTCTCAGTTTATAGACTTTTTATGACATGAATAATGCAGAGCTGTTTTGCACAATAATAAAAGATAAAACCGCAACCGCTAAGAACATTTTCTTTAGAAATGGAATTTTTTTTTAAGACAAGCAAAGAAACAGACCTTGCGAGCAATTCTCTCTACGACAACTCTGGCCACAGGAATGATCGCGCCACCCTCTGGGTCGTAGAAAGGGCTCTGTGGATGGTCTAAGCTTGTGAGGGGACGAATTTTCTCCTGAGGTGTTGTAGGCTTGTTGGGAGACTATGGACCAAAAATAAACCAGTTTACCAAATTGTCAAATGTTCAAGTCATTTACTCTCACACAGAACACACAATAAATTTGGCAGAATGTTCAAGCTGCTCTTTTCTCATACAATGAAAGTAAAAGGAGGCATACAAATATTTTGCAAACATTTTTCACAAGACTTTTCATTTTGCTGAACTGTTCTTTAAAAAAAAATTAAAAAAAATACAGGATAAAACAAAAATATTTAAATACCCACAGGGTATTCAATTATTTTATATATGAACTGATGTTAAATAAATACTACAAAAGGGCAATTCCTACATGGTTATTCCATATTGTTACAGTTTAAAATCAGCTCACACAAAAAAGAGATCACCATAGCAAGCCTTCAGGCTTCGAAAAAGAGAGATTAGCTCCGCAGTCAACAGCAACAAGGTCGCTGAGAGAGGTTGAATATAACATGCACAACCAGGGTAGCAATACAAATTATATACACAGACCCTCTCCTCAATGAAAGATGGAAAAATAAAAGTGAGAAATCCAAGGAATTCTTGGATTTCTTCAATGTTTTAGGACCAGACACTGCTAAAGGCATGCACCGGGTTTATTTGCATCATGAGATTATCTATCAACAGCATATGGGAATAGCTGGATTGAAAGAATGAATGAATACATACATACATACTACATACATACATTTTATAAGGTAAATGAGAATGTTATACATGCTGTTTATAGAGCTTAATGTATATTTAATCCAGAAAATTTCTGTAACCACCCAACCAATCTACAAGTAAAAAAAAAAAAAAAATGAACCTCTCAATATGTAAATGAAAAACAAACAGACAAATTAAGGAATTAAATTAACAAACAATCATTGACACACACCAGTAGATGGCAGAATAAAGCTATGGTCATGACTGTATGGTCTCCAGTGGACTAAATTAAAACATACTTCTTTTTTCATGTTTTCATTTTGTTCTGTTATTAACACAGAGAGAACTCATTTAGTGAACTTTGCTTTGACTTCACACCTAAACATCTATCTATCTATCTGTCTGTCTATCTATCTATCTAGATTTTTTATTTTTATTTATTTATTTATTTTTTGCTCAAACTTGTTAAGTTTATGCCAGTTTGCATGCCAGAAAAATTGGGACATACCAAATGATTAAAATTCTGAAATTGATTTTCATTTTTAAGTTCAGCTGCTCACTCAAGTTAATCCACCAATCATGTCATTTGTGATGACAAATTCTATATAAAATAAGAAAACTACTAAAAAGAAGTGACGTTTGGACCCTACTGTATGAGTGCTCACCTCATAAGTGACCCCACTGTCTGTCCCCGCATCCCATGGAATGAGGTCCTGAACCACCTTCTGGGCCCAGCCACACTCTCTGGTGCAGAGGTCCTCTGATGACAGACCCACGTTCCAGTCAGGACTGGGACCCAGCATGGTCAGAAAGGACATCAGGTGACGTGTGCGGTCCACTGAGAACTCAGCTGAAGGAGCTGCTCGACTGCAGGTAAGAGAGAAATCAGGTGCATTCATATTTATATAGTATATGTCACATTCATACATGAGAAGGAGCTACAAGAAAAAAAATAAAAATAAATATGTTTGAATAAGATGTGTTATGTGTTAGGATATTAATTTAATGACAATAAAATAATATTAATAATTACATAATATTAATCAATAACTAATAATTATTTACTGTAATGCAAGCAAGCATGCAAAGAAAGAAAGAAAGAAATGTTTAAGTTGGAAAGTATATATTGAACTGTATTTATTTTATTCCGAATAAAAATTGCATGAAAATAATTCCATCACAAGAAGGGTAAGAACAGAAAGAGAGTTGGAAAAAGGCCAAAAGACAGCAGGCTGGCAGAGAGGTGTAAAATATAACAAAGAAAGTGTGTGTGTGTGTGTGTGTGTTTTCTGGCAGAGGGGTGTGTGATCACTGAATGGGTTGCCATTGTGTTCTCCTCTTAAACCTGAAAATGGGAATCCTTTTGTAGCCACCACTCTGATTGATATTTTCTCATCATAATACCACTTATCTGGTAATTGCACATCTGAACTGCCCTCTCTCTCCATCACTCATTCCACAGACAGCACTAGTGCAATGGCAGAGCAGTAATTGTTCTAGCAATAAGTGAAACAGTAACAATTTGTAAAACTAGTTATTTCTTATGTCCACACTGAAACTATATAATATTATAGAAAGAAGAACCAGAGTAGAGACCAAAGTTGAGCTGGAGGATCAGAGGTCCAAGCTGGGGGCTCGGAAGACAGAGGTGGAGGCAGTGAGACTGAGGACCAAGGTGGAGCCAGGGGAATGGAAGACCCAGGTGGAGCTTGAGGACTGGAGACCCAAGAAAAAGCTGGATAGACTGGAGCCAAGGGATTGACTTACCAAGTGGAGCCAAGGGAAAGAGGGACCCTGGTGGGGATAGACAAGCCAAGGTGGAGCCAAGGGATCGGAAGACCAAGGTGGAGCCAGGGGATCAGAGAACCTTGGCTGAGTTAACAAACCCAGAGAAGTGGTTTTGGCAGACCAGAAATCTATAATCAAGCTGGTGAAGCCAGAAGGCTTTCACACTGGACAGAACCAGCAGAAAGGGAAGACTAGGGTTCTGGGTGAAACCGGAGAGTAAAAAGGGCCGATCAAAGTAGAAAGGGCTTGAGGGGTTGGCATTAGGGTGGGTATTAGTTCCAGGGAGAATAGATTGTGATTGCTTCTTCTACGATGAACTGAACAATGTGTGCTGGATCAGGGATAGACAAGGCCTCAGAACATACATTGTTCCTTGAAGGAACGATTGTCCAGGAAGAGTAAACTGATTTGGATTGCTGTTAGATCCATCTTTTGGTTTGGTAATTTTAGCACATATAGCTGGAATCAAAAATAACAAGTAGTATTGATGTACTTTGAGTTGCGGTCCTGATCACTTTTTCTTCAGGAAGACAGTACAGTATTCCTAATATAAACTCCAGGACCCCAATGTAAAGCAGACAATTTATAATGACAGTAGATTATTTCAAGTATTAGCCTACATGGCTACTAAGTAAGTAAGTAAGTAAGTAAGTAGGTAAGTAAGTAAGTAAGTAAGTAAGTAAATACATAAATAAATAATCTTATTTAGTCTAACACAATATAAGTCTAACACAAAATAAAGACAGAAAACCATATTTACACAAACATGTCTATTTTAATAATCCAAAACGTTTTAAAACCACTTTTTCTATACAGACAATAACATCTGTATCTCACTTACACATGAAGAAGACTACAATGATCACGTTGGTAACATTTCTGTCTGCAGGTCTCTGTAACCTCTATTTCTCTCCATTTCAGACATACATCTTTCCTTTGTTTTGGCTCAATATGGCTATCAGAGATAAAGTCAACCCCTCTGAGATTGTCTGTTAAAAGAGAGATGCATAGGAAGCTCACACAGTGGAGTGGACCACCAGGTTGGCAGGATTATGTTAAACATTTGTTGTACATGCTCACAGAGTGTGTAGGGGTAAGTGGGATTTTATTGTGTATTCTGAGGATGAACTAGTCACCAGCTCCCGTTTAACCGTCTCAGATGTAATGAACATGTTTATGCATGTTCTATATTTATGTGAATGTATCTTTCAATCAATTAAAACTTGTAATCAAACGATCTGATATGTTGATAAATTAATTGAAATGTATTGCGGCAAATGAGTAGATGAGAAAAGACCTTACAAAAATACAACATATTGTTTATTTCTATATCATTCACTTGCTCCCATGAAGGAATATTCCTCATTTTGGAATTATAAAATTTAGAAGCCAGGAGGCAAGCTTATGTATGCTTATTAATATGCATATACACTACCATTAAAAAATTGGGGTTGTTAGATTTATTTAATTATTTATTTATTTTGGAAAATTATACACACACATATGAATACACTATACACACACACACACACACACACACACACACACACACAATGTGTTTAATTTTTTTTTTTTTTTGTAACAATTTCATAGTTACTGCTCACATTCTATGCAACAATTTATTTGTTTGGGTCTTGTTGAATAATTTCTTTGGAGCTTTCTTTTAAAAAAAAATGATAGTATATATGTTTATAAGATCTGAATTTATTTACTTTTTACTCATAGACATAAAACCTCATTCTTTTTCATGAATCACATAATTAATAAGACTATGCTTGATGTGTACACAAATGGCTTTGAAATAACAAACAGTGATCTTAAAATAGCACTGAATGTCTGACATACTTAATTTTAACTGACAGTCACAAGCACACACATATGCTGTATGATAGCAACTGCAAAAGTCAGCATAAATTTGTGTCATTATTACTTAACAAGAAAGCAAAGTCTGTTATAAAGCCGTATACCCCTTAAGGAAAATGAAATCATCCAACTCCACCCTTTAAAAGAGACACAACACACAGACACACACAAACACATGCTTTAACAAATCATGCAGCTAATTAGAGACTTCGCTTTCATTGACAACCTATTATTTTACTGTCTGCCTGTCAGTGCACTGCTAATCAACTCAAGCTTTTCAAGGTTTCTGGAAAGTTCCAACAGCAGAGAACGCATTAGCTGCTATTCTAAATATATAGCTACCGAGCAGCAGACCTGCAGAGCAGATGAGAGGACAACAAAAGGAAAGAGAGAGAGAAATGAAGAAAGAACATGTATCCCATTTAGGCTTTTTGGACATGAACTGCTGTTATAAAGTCAAATGATAACATCTGTTTTATTATGCAGTGTGAGGAAAGACATTTATAGCTCTGGTTTCAAGCACTTCAAGCACTTCTTGCCTCATACTGAGCATTTCATGACACTCTGAGTCAATTCAAAAGCAATTTCCTATCTACTCTCAAGTCCTAATGCACCCAAATATACCTGATGAGGTGAATAGAGCATTATAAATTTGAAATTCTTCATGCTTGAGTGATTCTCGGTGCATTGATCAATTTAGATCACTTAAATGTTAAATAAAGAGAAAGCAGAGCGCTCTAAGCACATAACTGTTTTTTCATCAAACACAGTTGTTGCTATCTGGGGAGAAAGAGGCAGTACTCAACTTTGTAAAGAGCTTAAGTACTCTCTATAGGGGGAAAAAAAAAAGATCTTGTTTTTTTGATGAGATATTATTCAACATAGAAAGGGATATAAAACCTGCACACACACTACATGACAATTACTTACACATTAAGGGGCTGCCAGGCCGGCCATTGGGCCTTCATCTTTATGACGGTCAGGACCTCATCACCCTGTGTGATAAAACACAGAAAAGTTAATAAATATAGTATAGCTCTGATTTACTACAGTGCCAAAGACTCTCCTTAGCCTTGGTAAAATCATTATATATATATATAGGCTGTTTATTAGTACTTATAATGTACATATTAATGCCTTATTCTGCATGACCATATTTTAGATCCTTACCACATACCTAAACTTATCAACTACCTTACTAACTATTTATAAGCAGCAAATTAGGAGTTTACTTAGGCAGTTGTAGTTGTTAGTTAGTTAATAGTGAGAATTTGACCTTAAAATAAAGTGTGGCCCATTTTTCTGCCAATAGAAAAATGACCAAATTAGCAAAATTTAAAATTTAAATTTTTATCTTGAACAAAATTATTATTTAAACAAGAAACATTCTCTGAAAACAAGTCTTGATTTTTAACTTGATCAATTTTGCTCTTTAAGCAAATTAATCTTGCTTTTTTTTTTTTTTTTTTACAAAAATAAATAAAATCAAATAACAACAACGACAACAACATTTGTTCTAGCGTTTCTCTCTTTCTCTCAACACATCCCTCTATTTGTCTTGACAGGAAGTGATAAATGAAGCTTCCCTTTCTTCCTGCTGATGGAGTGATCGCATCAGAGTCTCATAAAAGCTATATAAATATTTCATCAATGGCTTGCGGCCCACAGGCCAGCAGTGTGTGTATGCGTGCACAGCTCTGTTCCACTCGAGCCATATCAGGAGTTCATGGGAAGGGCATCACTAAAGACTGTCAAGGGAATCAGGTTTACTGCTGGGGTTAAAGGGCATCATTGTTTATAATGCAGCAGCATGACACTTTGTTTCACACTTTGAGCCTAACATGCCGTATTGTTCCAGCTGTCTTGCACACCAGTTCTTGTCAATTCTAAAGCAGAACACAATCCTACATTAGATTTGCTAGAAGATCACTAGAAGCATCTTAAAGTGTGAGGAAGGATTAGGTTTTCCTTGGTTCAGTAACACTTTAATATAGGGACCAATTTGCACTATTAACTAGTTGCTTATCAGCATGCCTATTATTAACATATTGGCCGTTTATTAGTACTTGTAAAGCACATATTCTGCGTGACCATATTCTACATCCCTAATCCTACCCAATAGCTAAACTTAAAAACTACCTTACTATTAATAAGCAGCAAATCAGGAGTTTATTGAGGCAAAAGTCATAGTTAATGGTTTAATAGCAAGAATTAGACCTTAAAATAAAGTGTGACCCTTGGTTCTCAATAGGTTACATGTTACAGAACCGGTGTCATTGTTATTCATGTAATTCATTTTCTGGTTGATTTCATTGCAGAGGTGTAAAGCTTTAGATTTATTACTTCAGAATCTTTGAGGAACATAAATGCACAGCTACTTTACAATGATGAGGCACAAGATAAGACAAGTATTTGCAAGTCAGTGTTTGTACCTTCAGTACAGTTCTTTGTTTTCAAGCAGGGATGTGTTATAGATCAAAATAAACAGATCATGCTCTTGGACACAATAAGCAAACTAGCGTGCATTCTAACCATGCTCCTGGTGATCTACCATCCTGCAGACTTCAGTTCCAACCCTGCTCCAACATTAGCTGGTTCAGGTTGTTTGATTGAGTGTCAACAATCAGCTGCATATCTGAAAATTGCTTGTGTGTAAAAATTCATAAGTAAAACTTAGAAAATGATGTGCATTAAAGTAGCATCTTACATAAATTATGTTGCGGAGAAAGCTCCTGACATAATGAACCACAAGTATATGGGAGTAAAGTGTATGCCAATTACACATTAAAAAAAAAAGATCCTTTCTGTTTGTGAAAATGAATTATAACAATATGACATTATTTACGATTTCAAATTGATTAATTCATTTATTAATTAGGCATAGGTCCATAAAATGTTCGTCCAATCATATACCTCGTCCGAGGGCTATGATAGACTGTCTTTTCTACCTGTCGATGCATATCTCTGCGAACCCTGTTCACAAACATGATAGTCATCACGCTGTTCCATTACGCTATTGCAGAATGAGCAAGAACGGAAGGCGTAACTTGGTTAAACAGTGAGTTATGCCGTTGTACAGGAAACTCCAGGTTAAGTACTTTATTGGTCACTGTGGGAAGAGGAAATACCAAACAATGTAAACCCTTGCGATCTTTTCGTTGAAAGAAGATGATTTCATTTTTCCTTCAGAAAATTCTATATGGCATCTCACTGTGAGGCTAACACTCTCTCATCTCTATCTAGCAGTGTGATCAAATTCACATTCTTTACATTGTGAGACTGACATGCACTTCTGCGCTAATGAGGTGAAAGAGTTTGGTCATCTGTCATCATTTACACACTTTCATATAATTCCAAACCCACATGATTTAATTTCTTCTTCTTTGAACACAAAATATGATGATTACAAGAATATGTAAATATGCAAGTTATTCTTTTCCATGCAACAAAGGCAGACAGTTACCAGGGGCTGCTAGCACCATAAAAGTTTCATAAAGTCCACATAAGCTTGTGTAAAATATTCCATATATCCTGAAGCCAAACAATACATTTGTGTGAGAAACAGACTGCATCTTTTTCACAATTTGCACATCCTAAAACTTGGAACCTTGAGGCTTTGACATCAAAAATGCCAATGATGCTCAAATATCTTTTGACTGATTGTTACAGGATGAGAGTTGAACTACTGAACTATGGGTGAACTATAATTTTAATAGTGTATAATGACAAAACAAAATACCAAGGCAAGTGTAAAGATGACTCACTGAACATTCATTTCTCTCTACAAAGATTCAATATAGAAGGCATTTATGACAAAGTGAGTTGGTGGCATAGATGTAACAGATAAGTTGCTCACTTTTGTTGTTAACTACTCTGAGATAATGCACAAAATGAAATTCTATTTACTGGATTCATTTTATACACATTTAAACAGACACAATAGTTCAGAACAACTATAGCATTAGGTAAATCCATGGGATGGTACACCACGTTACATAATGCACATTGTCAACTTAATGAGGTACGAAACCACAATGCAATGCATTTTTAATTAGTCTCTTTGCAAGGTTTATTTGCTGTTTAGTCAAAGAGAAAATCTGATTATTAATTATGCAACACAAAGCCATAAGGACAGATATGGGGGAGAAATAATTATAAAAAATATATATTCATATTTGCATATGTGTGTGTGTGTGTGTGCGCGCACATGCGTTTTTGTGACAAATGAGGACATAGATTTGTATAATGACATGGGTATGCCATAGGTATTAGAAGGAAAAGGTGACTTATGAGGACATTGCCCCATTTCCCCACTTTTCACAAAAACAAACGTGTGTGTGTGTGTGTGTGTGTGTGTAATGTTTTTGAAATTAATCTTTCATGCTCACCAAGGCTGCACTTGATTACAAATGCAGTAACAACAAAAGTATTGTGAAACATTGCTATAATTTATTGTTAACTGTAACTGTTTATTATTTTAATATATTTTACAATGTATTTTATTCCTGTGATTGCAAACAGAAAGTTCAAAATAACAGCATTTATTTTACATATAAATCTTTATAAAACTTTTTAACAAATTTAAGTATTTACAGTCACTTTTGATCAATTAAATGAATCCTTTCTGAATAAAAGTTAAATTAATGACCCCAAACTTTTGACATTCTTTCAGTTAAAATGATAACTGCCTCCTCCAAAAGCCCAAATGCTCGACTGCCTCTGTGTGCTGCATGAAACTGAGCACCAAGCTCTTGCATGTTATGAAAAGCCATCTGTCAGTGGGCAAGCATCACACAACAGGCACTGGACATATCCATGCTAATCACTTGCTCCAATAGAAAATGATGAGAAGAGAAATCAAGGCCCTAATTCATCATTTCTCCATGAAATTGTGTAGTTTGTATAGTCTCTGGAGACCACACAGTGTTCTTGACAGTTCTGAAAGGTCCTTAGAAGCTCCTAAAGGTTCTTGGCAGCTGTAATCACAGCAGTCTGTTGCATAAAATCAACCACATTAGCATGAAGCTTTACCTCTTCTGTGTTGATTGTTATCAACATGTAATATTCAAGGTCTATTAGAGATTATTTTCATTATTTATTAAAGTTGAAGTGACTCTTTGTGATTTAACTGTCAGTAGCTACTGTGCCCCATTAGCTGTCTTGAATTAGCCTGTTCTTTATATTTATGTTCTAAAAAACAAATTGTCAACATATGTGTATCTTTATTGATGATGAGGGCACATTGTACACGGGTTTTACATGGACTGAAAAGATCACATGGGGAAGATCAATCATCATAGTAACGCAGCATAGTGTCACAAATCCGGTTTGTGGACTTCCATCCAATTGCCACCAGAGGTCGCTCTTCCATTATATTGACTCTCTCACTACTCAGACTTTCACATGTCACCCCAGACTACATTTCCCATCATCAATTTCACTGATTACACACACACCTGCAACCAATCATACACACTTTATAAGCCATGGACTTCCTCTTTCTGATCACTGAGTATTGTTTAGCATTTATCACTGTGTCTGCGATAGCTACTTTAAGGAGCCAGTTCCCTGTCCTAGTTTTTTTTAAAGTCTAGTTTAGTCTTGTTCATAGTCTGTTTACCCGTGTCTTGATCCTTGCCTGTATCTCATCTTGTCTGATCTCTGCATGCCCTGAAGTTTATAGCCTTTCTTGGATTATCCCTTTGCCTTGCTGTTTCGGACTGTGTTTGCACCTCGCCTGAAATATTTCCTGTTTGTGGTTTTCCCGTTTGCCTCACCCTCAGGATTACGTTCGCCGTTGACTGACCCACACCTGTCTTTGGATTACTCTTTCGTCTTGCCTGTGCTATACCTGCTGTTGTTGACACATGCCTGTGCTATGACCATGTTTTTGAATAAAGCTTTGCAGATGGATCTGCATGTCTCTCGTCTTGTTCGCCCCGTTACACATCATATTTCTGTTCATTTTAACTCCTGCAGGCCTACACATAAAATCTATGTTACTGCAGTTTATTTAATTCATACACTTTCTACATGCAAACATACTAAATAACCAATTTGGCACTGCTCCTGAACTACTTAGTTCACGTAGCAACACAGAAACTGGCCAGTGTGTATTAGCACATTAAGTCTCATTCACTAAGAAATTTGTAAATTATTTGTATTTAAATGCACATTCAAACTTCTCACAAAAACTTTCCGCCTAATTCACAACACATGCGTACTAACATGAATTTGTTCTTAACTTCATCCTAATGTTTGTGAATTTGGAGTATTCTAAATAAGTGGTGCATACATGAGGTTAGTCATTTGCATAAAACACGCTTTCCGTACAATCTTTCATTTACAGGCTTTCGTCACTCTCGTCAAACATACTCCACACATCCTCATATCCCGCTCTCTACAGACGCATTCTCACCAGGTCCTTGAGCAATGCCAAGTGTGCCATCCTCGAAACCAGTTCAAACACAATAAACACCTTTTATACAGACCCAGTTTACAGACCTCACATTAGCCAGCAGTATACAGATATAGCTGCACTATTATTCAGAAAAAAACTGAAAAC
This sequence comes from Tor tambroides, assembly GCA_021397915.2. Lineage (NCBI taxonomy): Eukaryota > Metazoa > Chordata > Actinopteri > Cypriniformes > Cyprinidae > Tor > Tor tambroides. Next base: position 32,300 of record JAFVLL020022387.1, read on the forward strand.
ATTTGCAGATTTCAAACACAAATTTGTATGTATCCAATCTTAGTGAATGAGACCCAGTGTTCCACAGACATTAAGCAGCATTGTAAGTAATCATTCAAAAAAACAGAAAGCCATCAACTAGGTTTAGAGTGGAATCTGGCTCAGAAATGACTCTGCTTGCTGTGGCCAGAGGTTCCTTTTTTCTAATTATCCTTCCTTTTTTCCTACCAGGACACCAAGCAAAAATGGAGAGCAGTCTTGCCTTCACCACAACAGAACACTACAATGCACTCTGAACTGCTAACGTCTTTTGAGAGCGTCTGCGGCCCCTGCCTGAGTCATTTAAAAATCCATTTGATTTAATTTAGGGAACACATGATTCATCTCTGCACAGCAGTGAAAGAGAGTCTCATTATTATGTTCACTCATGCTGGATGAAAAAAAATGGATTAGAAAACCTCTTTTAGGGGCTGTTGGTGGACACAGCCACAAAGGGATTTCAGAATGATTGCAGATAATGTGGAGTGTGGAGGTACTGAAAATGGAGATAATATTACATTTCCAGATCAAAATGGTAATACTTCTAAGTATCCTGAGATATCACATGAAGTGACTGGGCTCCTAAATGATGGTATATGAAGAGCACAGATAGGTTGGGGGAAAATAAATATAGCATACATATGTAGTGCTAGGAAAAATTCTTAGGCACATTTTTTTCTTAGGTATTTGCTTCAAAAAGTAAATAAAAAAAGAAACAAACAAATATTTTAAGACAGTTATTTTTATTGTTTACTTTACTGTGCCAGTAGGAAATTTGAATTTTGTAATAACCCAGAGATTTTTGCGCAAACAAGGAGTTCAGTACAACAGATGGTATGGTCCACACAGTGCTCTCATATAACCATCACTTTGACAGTCTGGGATTATGTGAAGAGACAGAAGCAATTGAGATGCCCAAATCCATAGAAGAACTATGACAATAGAGCTGCACGATTAATCGTTAAATCGCGATCTCGATTCAAACACCCATGTGATCTAATTTCTAAATGACAATGATTCACCTCTGTCTATTAAACCTTTGAAAAAATCATACCGGAACATTCAAATCTGCGTTCGTGCTGCCGCTGACATGGAGAGCAGACAGTTAGCATGGTTAGATAAGAAACAGCTTCACAAACAGTCTTTTCAACTACACAGTATTATTTCAGTCTTACAGTCATTCATATTATCAGAGAGACACTGGGATGAAAATGTATAGTTCGGATATAAACATTGATGTCTATGGTAGCGAACAAAACAGAGCAAGTCATCTTTTGAAAGTAACTGGTGCTTCAAATAACATTTGTGTCGATTGCATCATTTGCCAACTTCTCTGAATGGAAAGTAGCTAAGGCCAGTTTGAAAAAACGCTAAATGTCACTAGATGACATAATATGCTAATTAGCTAAGGTTTGTCCAAGAAGTAGCTAGATTTGTCCTTAGTCGCTTTTTTGGAAAAAAGTCGCTAGGGGGGTCTGAAAAGTCACAAAGTTGGCAACACTGCTAGGTGGCAACAAGTGACTGTTAAAAAATGTGTTTCTCATTGAATCATTCATTCAAGAGATTTGTTCAAAAACACTGATTCAACCCATATTTACGAGTGAGTCATTGAATCATTCATTCAAATCAAGTTCAAGTCAAGTCAAGTCAAGTTGAGCTTTATTGTCATTCCGCTACATGTGGGGACATACAGTGGAACGAAATGTCGTGCCTCACAGGACCAC
>JAFVLL020022388.1:0-45842 GCA_021397915.2 Tor tambroides
TTATAATTGAAGCTGCTCACTTCCGCACAGTCAGTGGGTGGCCTTCATGGGTAGCAATTTAAAAGTGAGCGCTGTGATTTCAGAACTTGTCATAGACTTCTTTTTCAAATGAGATTATATATGCGTTTCCTGTCAGAGTGCTCATTATTTCGCTTGAGTTGTAATCTCAGAGACAATGGCATTTTCCTTTTGTATAATGCTCTGAATATTCATTTCTATATATTACATCATGTTAGAAGTGCATTACTTTTTTTAAAATGGTTCATTTTTCTTATTGTTCACAAAACTAAACACTTGTCCAAGTATGACGTCTGTCTCTGCAGTATGAAAGCATGTTTCCGAGTAAAGAATAAAAAAACACAATTGTGAGGTAAAGTGTAGAATTAGAAAGTCATGCTGTGAGATATAAAGTCACATTGGGAGACATAAAGAGAGTTTTAAAGTCACAAATGAGTAGTCACATTGTGAGATGTAAAGTTAAACTTGTAAGTGGGAGAAATAAAGTATTGATTATGAGAAATAAAGTTTTTTTTTTAAAAGGAAATAAAATCCTTTTTATTCTGGCTTCATTACTGCCTGACACCAAATCCATTTTCATGATGTTCGGAAGTTCAGTGAGCTACAGTTTGGTTCTACTCAAAAATGGTTGTTGAGTAGCTATTGTAGGCTATGGACATCCAGTGTTTTTTTTTAATTCCTGCAACAAAATTAATTAGAAAAGAGTACATATTGAAACACAAGGGGTCAATCATGCATCATAAGATATGCGTAAGTAATAGCATGTCAGCAGTGGCTAAATTACGGCCTAATAATGCTCCCTGCCAGTAAACACAAATGTACAGCAGGTTGTAGTATTCTTATTAAGGGTATTACTGCCCAGAGGGAATATTTAAATAGGGAAAATCAGCCAGTGGAAAGTGTTTAAAAAGCTCATCCTGCTGGGAGTCCACCAGGAAGCACAATACAATGTACTAGCTCACAGTGGAGACTGAATTCACAAACAGCTTACATATACAGCTTACATATTTTAAATTCACTAAAAGAAAGTACATTTAGTTTCATAAATATATAAAATATTTAGAACAACTAAGTCATGCAGGGCATGTCTCTTTCATTCATGCCTAGTTCTGTTGACAGCGTGCATTTTTCTTACAAATATAGTGGATGCTATTGTATTTTTCGTTTAGAAGTATTGCATGGTAAAGCCTAATGAAAGTTATGCTTCTCCAAAATAATTTATTAATAATAAATCACAATCAAAAGCTGAATTATTATTATTATTATTTATTTATTTTATTTTTTTACATGTTTGCATTATTATAAATTTAAATACTGTAGATTCTTTCCAAATAAATTTTCCCATAGTATGTATTATACAGGCCACACAATCACCTGGTAAAAACTGGATATGCCAAGATTCATCTTATGCCTGCCTTACAGAGTTATAACTGGATACACTCCACTGTTTTGTATTTGCATGTAGATACAGAGAACTTGTTTTCTCTGTTTGACTGAGACTCACATCTGCTTTAATTGTGCTGCCATGCATAATTTAGCCAATATCTGACAGTTCTGTAACATGGGAGAAAAGTGCTATTACAATCTGGAAAATAGGCCTAAAATATGATTATGTGCTTGCTTTAATTGTATTAGAAAACAACAATAGCCAAAGTGTTTTTGGCCTCTAGAACTTCAAACTGTGCAAGTGAAACTATAAATGAGATTTGGTTTTTAAAAGAATAGTTCACTCATAAATAAAAATGGGCATAATTGAATCATCTTCATGCCATTCCAAACCCTGATGACTTTCTTTTTCTGTGTAACACAAGTTGAATATTCATGAGAACTGTCCAGTTTATGAACAATTAACTGTTTTGAGTCAGATATTTGCAAGGAATCAGATTCAGTTTACAAAACCAGTCTAAATGATTCGTTATTGAATCAGGCTGATCTGGTTCTCACTTATTCAGCGATTATGTTAACAGCTTACTGTTGAGGAACTTAAATTATGTTTTTTTTTCTCAAACCAAGCCATCATGTGACATCAGAAGAATCGTATTTGGTATTTTTTTGTATCCTTTTGAAGCTTAGAATTTTATTCCCCATAATTGCTTGGAAAAGAGAGACCAGCAAGTGAATTGAAACTTATGTTTTTATGTTCCATTTAAAAAAAGAAAGTCATATTGGTTTAGAACAACACAAGGGCATGCTAATTCTTTTTAAGTGACCTCCCTGCTTAAAAAAGATTTTAAAAAACATCTATGCAGTAGATTGCATCTAAATGGTTCTCACATTGGAGTAAACTTCTCGCATCTTAATTGGAATTCTTACGTTCACAATAGCATTACCTCAATCTCCATCCACAATCTTAAAAAGTCCGCCTCAGCTGAGTTTTGTCCTTTGCTGCTCTTACTTATCTCAGAGCCACCAGGCCTGCACTTCAGCCTTTCTCTTTAATTAACTGCAGCAGGCTTGGTCGTGGTGGAGGCCATTCTCCTGGATTAAGAGCAATAATTCTACTCGGTGTACTCCGCTTTAAGGGCACCGTTTTCCTCTGAGCCCACAGGGTCACACTGCCAGCCAATTAGACAGAGACAAAGCTTGGAAAGATGAAGGCTTCCTTCTTTCTGTTGGCCTGGGGAACGACAGCACCTGTGGAGCAGAAAAGCTCATGGCTGAACCTACTGAGGTGGAGTAATTGGAGGAAGTGTGGAAAGCGAGGCCATGCTTTCCCTGAGGAATACATTTTTTATTTATTATTCTGTGTAGTGTAATGGGGGTTATGTTGTATCGGACTTCTGTTTTGTTGAAGGGGGTTGTAGGCATTTGATTGTGCCACAAACTCTGTCTGAACAGTGAACTATCACAAATTTACTCTGTGGCCATCTTGGGCATCATGGTACATAGGCATCAGTTTTTTTATGTATACAGTATGCAATAAGCTCCTATTTAACTAAATAGTTTCATTCTTTCTCCATTTGTCAGGATAGTTTAAATAACAGGATTCAAATCAATTACAAGCAATGAATAATAATGTTAATAATACTATTACTAATAATAAATATACACATTGAGTTAATGTTGCTGTGGATTTGGAACTGATAAATAATATTATTATTATGCACATACCAAGATGAGATTTTAAGAATTTAACAGTTGTTAGGTCACAAACATTTATTTTTATTATTATTGTAACTTAATGGATGTCTTGTACAGAACAAGTTGTTGGTAAATTTTTAAAATCCCTTCTTGAAATTCACATCATGATCATAAATTGCTACGACCCAAGTACAAGCCCGTAACTGACTGTCAAGTAACAGCTTGCAGGATCGAAGCTCCGTGGACACATGGTGCACAGAGGTGAATCTCAGCAGAGCAAAGCTGCAGCAGCCCTCAGCAAAGTGCAAGTCTGTTCTCTCAGCTGATGAGCTCCACAGTGTCTGTGAGGCTAATCAGGGAGCAGCCGGACCCTGCTCTGCAGGCGCACAGTCACACAAGCAGATGGCCAATTGTAGAGAGAGAGAGAGAGAGAGAGAGAGAGAGAGAGAGAGGGAGGAAAGGAATGAGGAAAGAAGGAGGATGAGTATGAGTCAAGCACGCAGTAAAGATCACCCGGCCGTCTCTGCTGGATGAAGGCCACAGTGGATAAGCAGCGACCAGAAGCCGAGCTTCCTGACAGTTTTCCTTGCACTAACTAAAGTCTCGGAGTAAATCAATAAACTAATTTGAAACTGTCAGCACTTGGAGATATGTTATCGTTCAGTGCATCTTTCTTGTTTTGGGGTAAGGTCTACAAAAGTGAGGAGGGGGGGGGCTGTCAGTTTTGTGGCTGTTTATCTCTGTATTGAATTTTTTAAAGATAGTGAACAGGCCAAAACACATTTTAGATTTTCTGTGTTATTAAGGTCTGTTAGGTCAGTAGATGCCAATGTTCTTGTTTAATGAAATTCACTAGAATGCACGCCCATTTACTAGGGTTATTTATTGTTAGGGAGGAGGAGAAGGTCAGCCATTTTAATCAGACAATGATCTATGAGTTTACTCAGTTGGTTAATGGTGAGGTGTGCATTTTTTTAAAATGGTAAAATCCCTAGCTTGCCAGTTTAATACACTCAGAATGTAAGGTATTTATAGGTTGACTCCACTGAAAATGAAATGGTAATTATATTGATATTCAATTCTTTGACAATAGTGATGGGAAAATTTCACCTTTAAAGGGACAGTTTATACTTATCATGTAGTCGCTCTCATACATATAATGAACGTCAGTGGACAAGTCAGTGTTCTGTTGACATTTGAGTTTCATTGTATGGAAAAAAGCAGTTGATACACTCTTCAAACTTTTCATACAGAACAACACGAGGGTGAGTAAAAGATGAGTTTTCATTTTTTCTGAACTGTCCCTTTAATGAAATTGCATTTTCTGTAAACAGATCAGAGCTTTACCTTTCTGATAGTAACCTGTCTTTTGACAAATATTATTATTTTTTAATCTAATTATAGGGCTGTCACGATATCAGTTTTGCGCCACACAATTATTGTGGCCAAAAGAAGTCAAGTAATTAAAGTATTATCACAATATCTATTGAAATATGCAGGAAATAAATAATCCTATCAGTCAAATTAATCTTTAGCTTAGTTTATTTAGTTTTTCTCTTTTTTTGCCAAAAAAATCAAGCACTAAATATGACTGTAGGAAGGCGGAAAGAGAGTTTGTTACCATAATAGCTTGCTGTTGATCGGCACATCCTGCAGACTGGGGTGTCTTAACACCTCGTCTTTTTTATGGAATCCAAAAACTCCCACACTGATAAGCTAATTTTTTTTTGGGTGCAGGTAGAGTGTCTCTATTTCATCTGTCATGGTTTTGAGAGCCAGTAGTCGCTACACACTACATCGTCTGTCTGCTGTTTTATTTTATGATGAGTGGAGACCAGCATTATATACTTTAACTGCATCCCAAATGACGCACTATACACTATGTACTTATGCACTATGTACTCAACCATGTAGTGTATGAATTTTATAAGGTTATTTTGTCATTAATAATCAGAGTCTGATAGCCCCTCCAACTGTTGAGTTCATGAAGTGTTCAACATTCCACACTCACCACACATTCCAGTATTAGCACAATATAAATTTCGTTTTTTAAATATGATTGTTATTGTCAATACTATATTGTGAATGCAAAGTGAAAAGGGATAGCTACAAGCACCCAACTGTTGATAGAAATATGAAAGCAGAACTTTTCTGTTGTCACTGATTTATTTCTGGACTTGGGAGCTAAAGCACAGAACAGAAGTGGAGAATTGTGGGAGATGTGCGGGGGAACACTAGGCTTTACCAGTAATGAGACTGTGGATCCCTGCAGTTCTGTTCCTTGACAAATGATAAATGTTTTTCATACCAGGCCGAAAAGCTACGCTCAAATGCCTTGGTGCCTTATATGCTGCGGGTTCATGCTCAAGTATCTTTTCAAATACAATCATATTTTGAGGATTTTTTTTTTTTGACTAGCCTGTCACTTACATTACAAGACACATGTTTGGAGTCCATTGCAATCCACCATAAATTATAAAAAAAAGTTTTCTCATTGGCCATATGGACTCCTCCTCGTCGTTCTGCATGAGCAGTGTATCAGAGACATTATCCCTCACACAGCTGGAGAACATATTAAACATGCAAAATGCCAACAACAGTCCGCTGTCAATTCTGTGTACTGTTTGGTGCTCTGCACGCATGCACAGAGGGCTCTAATTATTTCACTAGTTGCTCAAAGTTGCCAAATTTGTACTGTGAAAAGGGAAGCAATTATTTGCATCTTTTTCTCTCTCTCTTCCTTTTGTCTGTGCTGTGTGTCTGTGCTGGCACATGAGTTGCAAACATCCCCCCTAATCAAATCAGATCAATGAAGAATTGTAAGGAGGCAGAGGCGTCACGAGTTGACAAATCTTGCATGTCAGACACAATGCAAAAAGCGCGGGGTGGGGGTACAGAAGCAAGGCCGTGTCAGCCTCCACCAGCACCAGCTGTGCCTGCTTTATGTATGCAGCCATGGACAAACAACAGATGGGGCTCCTTCTCAAGTTTGTTATTTAATGGTCGCTGTTTTGCTTTTCCATCCTTATTATCCCACCCACAACTCCAATCTGCCATTTTAAGCTAAAAAGTGATGTTTCCATTTACTTACATGTAGATTGTGTAGTAGTAATTCATTATGTTTTGGATCCAGGGCAGAAGGACACTAATACTTAACACTTACTTGCTTAGTACGTACTTCCCTTTGGTAGGCACTATGGATTTTGAGAATAATTTATTCTATTGAAACCATTATTTTATTACTTAATTCAGAATTTTTGTTTTCATATTTACACTACCTTTCAAAACTTTGAGGTCAGTAAGATTCTTTTAAAAGAAATGATTTTATACCTCAAAGATGCATGCAGTTGATCAATAGTGACAGCAAAAGACATTTTTTTTAAATCAATGCTGTTCTTTTAAAATTTCTGTTCTTTACAGAATCATGAAAAAATGTCCCAATTTACACAAAAATATTTTCTACATTGATAGTAATGATAAATGTTTCTTGAGCAAAAAATCGGCATATTAGAATGATTTCTGAAGCATCATGAGACACTGAAGACTGGAGTAATGACTGCTGAAAATTCAGCTTTGCTATCATATGAATCAATTAATTTTTATATTATATATTAAAATGTATTTTAAAATATTATTCTGTCATATTATTCTGTCAATGTGCTATTATTTTGTCATTTTGTTTACTGTGTGTAATGTTTGCCAAATCACGTGTGTGAGTACACTTGTACAATAAAACACTTTCTTATTTCTCAATACTGCCAAGTGAAAAATAGTAAAACCAAAACAATTTGCTAATGGCAAATCTACTGTAGTAGTTCACCCCAGGAGATCTAGTGTAATTGGTAGTATTTTCCTGGTAGCCTCTGCTGGTTGATACCATTACTGCACATGCTGGTATTATATTGTAGGTATTATAGTCATCTGGGTTTTTTGTATATATACATTATATTAGAGCAATAGGAGTAGTGTTCCGGCACAAGCAAACTGCATAGCAGTCTATGAAAAATCCTTTGCTTATGCTGTAATAGAGGAAACAAAGTGGTTATTGAAGCCATCAATGAATTGTTCTTTGCGTGTCCATGTAAATGTCTTACTTATTACCGAGAAGACAGACCCGACGCCTTGAGACTATCTTAGTTCTGGTGTATGGCTGCAGAAGTGATTTGCAGAATGGTTCATGCTGAAATGAATGAGTCTTCTAATCAAGCTGAGAGCGAATTAGACCTTGATAATACACCAGAGATAATGAGCGACACATGACTCAGAAATCCGTCTATGCAGTGACACCTGCCCAGTGGTGCAAATCCACCAAATAGACCTTGGTGAAATGAGAATGTGTTCTGCTACCATTTAACACAAACCTCTAGTGTGTCAAGGCTACTTATGAAGGCTCTGAGGTTTTCAGAGATTAGGTGCATTAAGCATTAAAGCAAATGATGGAAAATATGTAGTTCTGAATAGCTGCTTCTTCTGAAATATTGATATTGATGTTTACTTTCATAATGAAAGCTGCAAAGAATAAATGGTGGATGATTTGCTTGCTTCTTGCATGGGACATAGTCAGCACGCTGGCCAGGGAGTCAGCCGTTTCTAAGGTGTCCCGTTGTCAAAATCACTCGAGTGCACTGAAACGTTCAGTCCCTTGAAAATACCCAGACTGCGTCGGCTACTCATTATATTCACTAACCAGGAATGTCTTCGTAAGTCTTTCAAGCGTAATTATATGAAGACAAAACATTTTTGTTTTTTTTGTTTTTGAAAGAGATTTTGTTTGTAATTATCTATCATCTCTAATATGCATGATGGGAACAATCCTGCAATTTTTTTTGTAAAGAATTATACAGTATTCAGAAAAAGATTAAAAAGACCAAATTTTATTTTTATTTATTCATTCATTTATGTATTTTCTGCCTTTTTTTTTTTTTTGTACTGGGATACTAATATTTGTAGTGTAAGCATGCTGTGCCTTTCTTTATTGCTGTGTATGTATTTAATGTCTGAATGCTATTACTAATATTCAGATGTTTTGGGGTTGCTGTTTTTTTATGTTTTTGAGAGAAGTCTCTTTATGCTTACCAAGGCTGCATTTATTTTTATCAAACACATTGTAAAAACAGTAACATTGTGAAATATTGTTACAATTTAAAATAATTGTTTTCTATTTTAATATATTTTAAAATGTAATTTATTTCTGGTGACAATTATCATTACTCCAGTCTTGCCACATGATTTTTTTTAAAAAATTATTCTAATAAGCTGCTCAAGAAACATTTCGTATTATTATCAGTCAACTTTTTTGCCATTTGTAGCACGTCACAATGGATACAAAATGAAACAGGAAAATTAAAATATTTTATTGAAATAGAATTTTTTGTAACAATATAAAATTCTTTAACATTGTTTTTGATCAATTTCTTGCATTCTTACTTTTGAATGGTAGTGTACGTATATTATCTGCTTTTTTTAAAGCAAAAAATGCGGTACAAGAGCTTATGTATTTTCTAATGTCTATAGCATTTTATAAAATGCTGTAAAGATGCACAATGTGTTTATACAGTGATGTTGCCAGCTATGTTTTGATGCACAATGTCACAATCCTGTCATCAGTGTCCTGGTGTTTAGCAGATGAAAGCCTTTGTTAATTCTCTGAATAGGTGTTATACTAATTCATATCACAGAGAATTTTGGAAATGATATGAAGCACACACCATTTTTAGTTGAGGCTTTTTGAAGATTTTTTTTTTTGGTAATTTCATGTCTTGAAAAATATCTAATTATAGGAAGACTATTGAGGCAGTGAATCCCACAGCATAATTAATCACACACCACTGCAAGCCAATTAGCTCTTTGCGTTGCTCCGCCCCCTCTTTTCACATCTACTGAATAGCATTTGGGTACTGGAAGAGGCCGCCACTGCTGACGACTGCTCGGTTATTGTTTAACTGCATTGAACTGACAGATGCACCAGCAGACTCTCGCTCCCTACCTTATGAAGTAATAACATGGCTGACTGACCTCAACAGGAAGCCAACAGTGATATGCGGTTGACATTCGACAGCGCTGTGGGTTGAAAAAGCCAGTGAAAAGGACCCCGCGTCTCAGGCGGTAGTCCAGTACAAACGAAGGAAACAGAGGAACGTGCACTCTGGAAAGCTAATGTATTCTTTTAGCGTGATTCCTAGACATTTAATACCTCTTTGTTTAGTGTGATTGTGTTTCTCTGGTAAGACAAGACGCTGGCCGAGTAGAGAGGAGGGGCTGTACTACGGCGTTCGACAATGATGAATGTGTTTAGGGCAGGAGTACCTGCGTGAGAAAAGCCGAGGTTTCCATGATGAAACGCTGCATTGTAATTTGCCATGGTGTGCCATAATAAATAAAAGCTCTTGGATTCTCCCACCTTCTCTCCGTCTTTAATCCCTCCACCTCCCTTTCTCACACCTCAAGTCTTCATGCAGTTGCACTGTGAAAAATTGTCTGTGAATCTATACAGATCTTTGGATCTTTGGATAATTGGAGCATATGCCAAAACATCTGTCGTATACTGAAACCAATGTGGTTTTACAGCTACGCATCTCTAGATAACACTGCCAACTGTGATCCTGTAATGGCGAAAACAAAACAGTTCAGTTTAAAAAGACTTAGTATAGTCTGTTAAAGCAGTACGTGTGCTGTAGTTATTAGTAGCATGTTCAAATACATAGCCATTTAAATGATTGGGGTCAGATTTTGAATGCTTTTAAAAGACGTCTCAGTTAAAGTAACTGTTTTCTATGTTAAAATATTCAAAATTTTAATTTATTGCTGTGATGGCAAAGCTGAATTTTCAGCATCATTACTCCAGTCTTTAGTGTCACGTGATCCTTCAGAAATCATTCTAATATGCTGATTTGGTGCTCAAGAAACATTTCTTGTTATTAGCAATGTTGAAACAGTTGTGCTGCTTAATATTTTTTGTGGAAACCGTGATACTTTTTTTACAGGATTCATTGATGAGAAAGTTCAAAAGAACAGTGTTTATTTGAAGTATAAATCTTTTGCATTATAATAAATGTCTTTACTGTCACTTTCGATCAATTTAATGTATCCTTGCTGATTAAAAATGGAAAAAATTGTACTGAACCCAAATGTTTAAACAATAATGTGTGTTACATTTCCATTTGTTATTTATACTAGGCACACCTAGTGAAAGGCACGCCACCTTACACTTGGAACAAGGAACCAACATTTTTTGACACATTTTTATATCAGGCATAATTAATCAGATTCTGCCAAATAAGTGTCTCAGATTTCCCCTGTGCTCAGTATTAATTTTTTATTCATGAATTTCAATCCCCAACTCTTGTCTTTTCTTTATTTTCTCAAAATAAATTGTTCCTGTGTTTTTTAAGATGAATCATTCATGTTGTTGTATTCCTCATTTTTAAAATCACTTTACATAAAGGTGTCTGCTAAAAGAAGAAATGTAAATGCAGAGCAGATTTCAAAGAAGACAAGGTTTTGGCTGGATCCTCCACTTGTTTGAAATCAGTAAAAATTGCAGACAGTTCAAAATCTTTTATCTGAATTTTTCACCGAGTGGAGAAACGACAATAGGGTTTGATCTTTTTCTCCCGAGTCTGAGGTGGGAGTTGTTGTGCAGTTGGCCATGAGAAATATCACACAGCAAATCATCAGAAGCGATGCAAATGCAATGGCAGTTTCCCTCCATTTGAAGTGATCATAAGACTCTCTCAGTGGGAGTTGCCCCCCTTCCACGAGCATTTCCATATCATGATACGCATGTATATATTTTTTGTGACACTGTATTTCATGGCTCAGTTTATTTGAAGATGGATACTCAGTGGAGTTTAGCCTGTAACTAATTCATCTATTTTCTGTTTGTTTCACTGTTTTGGTGCAGGGTCTTCACGAGGAATGTCAGTACCTCTTTCAACCTCAGCTCATTGTTCAGAGGCTCATTGGGATTTCAGTGCTGTATCCTGGTTACTTCATTGACCAGATGATTCCTCTTCACAATAGATCTGTACTCTACAAGTGAGTGACTATTTTTAAAGATGAAATTAAGATGAAATATATCCACTTAAACACACACACAAAAAATCAGCAGAAATTATAGGGATAGTTTACTCAAAAAGGAAAGTCTGTTGTCATTTACACTAACATTGAAAGGTCTAGGGTCAGTTTTTTCCCCCCTAAAAGATTACTACTTTTATCAATACTTTTATTCAGCAAAGGTGCATTAGATTCAATAAAAGTGACAGTAAAGACAGTTACAATGTTACAAATAATTTCTATTTCATATAAATGCTGTTCTTTTGAACTTTCTGTTCATCCTGAAAAAATCCTGAAAAAAGGTATTATGGTGTCCACAAAAGTATTAAGCAGCACAACTATTTTCAACGTTGATAATAATAAGAAATGTTTCTTGAGCACCAAATCAGCATATTAGAGGAATTCTAAAGGATCAAGTGACACTGACAGTTTAGCTTTGCTATCACTAAAATATATTTGAAAATATATTAAATAGAAAAGAGTTTTGCTGTATTTTTGATCAAATAAATGCAGCCTTGGAGAGCACTTCTTTCAAAAACAAAACAAAACAAAAAATCTTACTAACCCCCATGTGATTCCAAACCCTTAAATACAACTATCCTTTCAAGATTGTGAGCATTTCTACTCTATTGTCATCTTTGCAGACCTTCACACATCTTTCCTTATATCAGACACATGAACGCACACACCGTGCAAGTCTCTCACCTTTTCTCTCCCTCGTTCTGCTCTCAACACTTTACCATTCCACACACATCCTTTTCTCAAGCTTCCCTCCATTTCAGGCTTCTACTCTCATTAGGTTCAGATATTAAAGCTCTCCTCTCAATTAGCAAATAAAGTCTTTCTAAATGAAAAAGAGGAAAATGGAGGAGGGAGAGGTGATGAAATGCATTCATAAACAACAGGGTACACAGAAAAGTCCTTGAGCACTGGACATTATGAAGATGGGCTTTTTTGTATCATTAAAAGCTGGTTTTTGTTATTTAGGTTGACAAAGATTAAGTTTGTCAATTAAATTAAGTTTAAGTTTTTATAAGATTTTGTAATATTCGTAATAGGACATACTATTTAATCAGCTGTGAAATACAAAACAGTGCTGCATAAAACTGGAAGAAATTAAATTAACCATGCAATAAATTATTTTTTTAATTTCAAGGCAAATTTCAAAGACCAAGTTCCATGTTCCAAAACACTTTTTTTCCTGAAGCGATCCAGCGGATCTGTAAACAAGTTGTGTTCTGTTTGATTGAGCATTTGGTGTGCTGCTCATATTGTTAATTATCAAAAACCGAAAGACAAAGCCAATTGTGTCATGGCCAAAAATGTAGATATTAATTATTTGTTCTAACTTCACAGTTGTTCTCCATCTCTGTTCAAATTGAAAAGGGCAACATGCATTCGTTTCCTGATTAGTTGTTATTGATGTAGAAAATTAAGATGGAGAGATATCACTTAATTGCTTTATGCATTTTCAACAAGTTTGTTATAATGGGCTGAAGTTTAAAGTTGTCCTGAGAGTACATAAACACATTACCGTTTAAAGGTTTCCTTGGCATTTCCATAAGCATACTAGTATTGTTATATCTCATGAGACAATGTATGCTTCAGTCAGTGTAGCTCTCAAGCAGATGTCCTCTACATTTCTTTCCCTTGTACCTGGCAGAGTGTTCATCCCAAACTACATCTCTCGGGTGAAGGTACAGCTTGTGGAGTGCAATACAAAGAACAGAAGCGGGGAGAGCTGTCCGGTTCTGCTGAAAATCCGCTCAAGGGCCCCACCGGTGCATAACTCCAGTGCTATGGACTGCAGAGAGAATGTTCCCTGTGAGCTGGAGGTCCCGCTGCCATCCTGGGAGCAGTGGTATTATATTTTGGTGGAGCGTTACCTCAGTAGCTCAGATGTCTACTTCCGTATTGGCATTCAGGTTAAAGGTAAGAACTTGTTTTAAATTTAAATTTGTATTGGATTAATCGTGGTTTCATAGAAAAGCTGATCATTCCATCCTCCACAACAATCACTCTGTATTCTCTATTTCTTTCTGATTCTGTTGTCTATGGCTTTGCAAAGCCTTTAGCTCTGTATGAACATACAATTGCCCCAAAAACAGTTTGGACACTTGTGAATCCTAACCCCCCCCCCCCCCCAAAAAACATCTGAATTTCTGCAAACAACTTATGAGTTTTTTTCTTTTCTTAACTTAAATTTTCTTATACATTTTTCAAAGTGATTTTTTTGTGTGAAGTTCTCCTCTAGTTCACATAGAAAAATCATATTGAATGCGTTCCACAAAATTTGACAACCAGAATATACATTTTGTCTTATTTTTCAAAAGCATATCTATTGTTTTATACTTATATATTATTACTAGTTGAATATTAGCATGCCTGTTATTAACATATTTGCTGTTTATTAGTACATATAAAGCACATATTCTGCATGACCATATTCAACATGCCTAATCCTACCCAATAACTAAACTTAATAACTACCTTACTAACTATTAATAAGCAGCAAATTAGGAGTTTATTGAGGGAAAAGTCATAGTTAATGATTTGTTAATGGTGAGAATTGGACCTTAAAATAAAGTGTGACCGTATTTTTTTTTAGCAAGTTAATACTGTTAATCAGCAATGATGTAAAACTGTTTTTAACATACTGTAAGAAATGTTTCTATCAGCATATTAGATTAATTTAAAATTCAGCTTTGCCATAACAAGAATAAACTGTGATAATTATTTCAATATTGCTATTTTTTGATTAAATAAATGTAGCCTTGAAAATAAGAGAATTCTTTTTATAGTAAATATTACGCCGACCTCAAACTTTGTTACAGTAGTGTATAATTAATGTCACTTGATTTGGCATGAATGACGTTTATTCATTAAAACTTACAAGTACATTTCTTTGGGTCCACTGTGTGTATAATTTTTTACCATCATCTGTTAATCTGCAACAGGTACAATTTAAGGCAGTAATCCATATTATAATGAACCCATAATACCATACAATCTATGTTTTGGGTTCTGACACGTCATTTACCATGGGCTTTCCACCGGTAACATAAAATCACACTATGAATAGGTCCACCTGGTACCATATTTTCCAGCCAGTGTTTGGGGGCACGTTACTGGATGCCAATACATTCTCTGATTCATTGATGGCCTGTAGTGCTTTAGGTAGCAACAATCCCAGCAGACTCCAGTGGAAATATTTTAGTCCAGCACAAAAGAGAGGGCAACAGCTTGCAGATTTGATCCGGGCTTCATTAATTCTTCATTGGGATTTATCAGTACAAATGTTACAGGCATATGGCTCCTAGTCATTGTTTGGTTTCAGCATTGCGATGAATTGCGTTTGAGCATATTAAAGCTACCTGGAATGCATTCTGACTTCACTGCTGGAAGGGTTTTTACAAAGGCAGGTGTTCTCATGGCCCAGGTGGATTTGGGAAATTAAAGTGTGTTTAGAGAGTGACAGGCTTTGTTATGAATCTGTGACAAATTGGAACCTCGGTGGGCTCAGATGAGGACCCTGTCATGGATTGGAGCTTCCGCCTTTTATTCTGCCTGATGTTACAATGAAGTGTTGATGAATTCCGTACTTTTGTGTGTCTTGAGTCGTCGTGATAAATATGGCAATTGGACTGCTCGCAAAGTGTGAAATAGAGGGGGGACTCAATTCAGTCACATTATTGCAGCATCGGGAAGTTGCACACTCACTTTAAAAGACTCGCTTTGAGTCAGATTTGCTCATTTTGCTTAAATTTGTATGTTGTTTCAAATTACACAGCTGTTGTTTGCGGTATGTTCATATGACCTGATTTTCCCAGAATGTCTGATTGGATCTCAATTTTAGAGGATTAAAATATTATCACTCACAACTGAAATGACTTTCCTATTAAAAACACCTCCAGTTTACAAGGTCAAAATTGAATTTCCTTCCTCACAAGAGTTAGCAAAAATCCCCCACTCTGCTTCTATCAAATCTACCTTGTTCTCTCATTTTGTGTGAGGTTTCTCTGTTCATTTGTACCCCCATTTTTCCTCCACGTCCTGTGGTGCAGCAGAATCCCCGCCTTTGTTACAGCCTTGATGCCAAGGGATGTTGGCGCTGATGGCTCAGTAAGAGGGGATGAAGAGGAGGGCCATTGATGTTCAATGAGGCTGAACAGTCTCAGACCAGCTTAGATAAAGCACTCACAGGGGGAAACAATTGGCCATGATGAGACGGTGTACCTGCGGAGAGCATTATCTGTGCGCGTAAGGAGCGGAAAAAGGAAAAACCTGTCTAGCAAGGACTTATTGCAGTGCCGTTCTGTCACATTCAAGGCTGAGAGTCAATTTTGTCACTTCAGACTATTTGCAGCCTTCATAAAGGAGGAACAAAATCCTTTTTGCTTGATGAATTTAGGTCGTCAAAAGATTAAAACATTACAATAGATTAAAAATATCATGATTTTTGCAGGGTTTTTTGTTGTTGCAGATTTCAATTCAATTTGTTTATTAGGAATTGTTATTACGAAGTTATTTGCAAGTAATCTCACATTTTCTCATTCCTTTTTAATGCATTCAGTCCTTTGGTGGTTTCTGCATTAGCAGTGTTTTTGCTCCTAGGTGATTTTTCATATTTGTTGTTGATTAAATTCTTCCATGCAAAGACTGCAGATGAATATACGTTTGTTAAAAAGTAAAACAGTCACAGTACAGGTAAAGTGAGACAGCTATATTTTGTCACTGGCTTTGTTTTTAAAACATGATCCAAATGGACACATCAATGTCAATGCACACTAAATTCGGATGAAGTTAATGCAGATTTATAGTAATGGAAGAATGTACACGTAATGATGGATGATTAAGATTAAGTATCCCACTATACCTGTGTTCACCCGTCATTAGTACTGCTTATTATATAACGTAGCTAATCCAGTGACCCGAGAGCACTGCAATCAAGGTAACTATTAGAAATCATTTAACACTGTCATTCATTTCTCCTCTATGCTATTTTTCACCAGTTGTGATGGTCCATTCCCTGTATCACATGACCTTGTAGTATCACCTGTGTCTGAAGGTTTTGGTCAGCGCTTCTGTCAGCCTTAATTCAATTATTCTGAACCTAGCTCCCCTTTCCTTGATCAATTTCTCTGAACTGCAGATACTGGCTGGCTGCCATCTTTCTCCCATCCCCCAAGTCGGTATGACCCTTCATGTCCTTCCTTTGCCGTTTCTTTACACCATTCAGTTCTCTTGATATTCTTAATGGGGAGAACAGATCATTTACAAGTTCAACAAGAACCATCTGGAGTTGCTGTGTATGTGGAATTAATCTCCTCTCAGCTCTTTTCACAACAAACTTGTGTTTATTGTAAAAAAAAAAAGATTAAAATTCTGATTTCATATGATCCTCTGATGAACTGAACTACTCTTATGGTGTAAGCTAAATGATTATGAAAGGTAGATGTCTTCAAAAAGATTACAATTTTTCACAATTTATGATAGTCATGTGAAATTGGACAATGGATTTGTTTCAGTAGACATTGAATATTATTCTCATAATGGCTTTGATGTATGGTTGTTCTTCTCTCTGTGAGATACAGTAATTATTTCATCATCCGAGTGAATCATATCCAGAACAAAACAAACAGAAACAGACAGAAGTCAGACAGTGAGCATTGTTCCATAGTGTTTTGTTATTTTGTAGAAATGTTTTTGTGGTCTAGTATATCTGCTAAAAAAGACATTTTGTGGATGTTCAGTTGATCTTTTAGATCAGGGCTGTCAAACACATGAATAGTAGAGGTATCAAACTTGGGCTGAAGGATTGAGGGGGAAAAATTAAATTAAATTATGCTGAAAACATTCCAATTCACTTATTTCCATAATAAATATTCATTCATGATAAATTAGATTTAGTAATTTCCATGTGCTCCCATGTGCTTTGTTTAACGCCAAGTTCTGTGGCTGGTTGTATAAAATCTTACAGGGTAGTCATCTAGTGTTTTTCTTTTAGACTGGTCACAAGTTAGTTACATAAAAACACTTTGGTTTTAATTTGAATCTAAAAGGTATATTACCTCTCAGCTAAATGCTAGTTGCTTAGACTTGTTTTTAAGACATAGTCTTAATATAGTGGCTATATTTATTCAACTGACCCTGGACTTTATTCCAGAAGAGTATTGTGCACATTCTCTTTCATTTCTACACCAAGATTTTTTGAATATAAAAACTGACATAAAGTGACATTTAGTCCACTCTGGCCAGTGTGAACCAATAAATTGTTATTTTACGAAAATGTCTAATCATGAATGAGTTTGACACCCTTGTCTTAGATAATCATCACTGATTTTTTTTCTTTGTACAGTAGACTAACTCAATCTAATCACCAAGCATGATTTTACATAGTTGTACATCACAGTTGTAGTAATAGCAGTACATAGAAGTAGCTCATGGTGCTGGAGTTTGAGCCAGTTTTTTTCTTCTTTTTTTCCCCCAAATTTTACTTCCCCTGTTGCCGTTGGTAACACCAAATGATGATATTGATAGTGTCATTAATTGTGCTAATCACTCATGAGCTCCAGGCTTCAGAGCGTCCTCTTTGTTTGAGAGACATCTACAGAGCCAAATTGAAACGGATCCCAGTCATGGGATTTCAAAAGCAGTTTCAAAACAATGAGCTGCAAATTTTAGCCCCCAAACTGCGCTTTATCACACAGCTGTAATTGAAGCATCAACAGAAAGGGTTTGGGGCTTTAGCCACACTTGCTATTGCTGCAGACCACTGTTTTTGGGAGAGCCACAATGCAAATGTGAGATTTTACATTTTGCTTGATTTATCTGGTGCTCATTGGACTCCATTTAGCCCTCAAGGAGACGAGAAGGTTAAAACACAATAAAAGGAGGCTTAATTGAGACTGATGTGTTCTTATCAGCATTAATGATGAGTTTCAGTGTCTTAACATGGTGATATGACTGTTAATAGATCTAGGCCCTCCAGAGCTCCGAGGACTGGAATGAGCTAATTCAACACTGAATGAAATAACTACATTCTCTACAGAGGCATATTTCTCTTCAGTAATGGCATCAGCACAAATGTGATTGGGAACCGTAACGCAAAATGGAGAACAAATAACGTAGTTAAACATAATTGTGTTTTCGATGAGCCCCATTGTTATTGCTATTGATTGTTTTATTTGGTCTCATGAATATCTGGAATTTTCTTTCGAGTTTAACTTTGGTTATGGTTAAGCTAGCTGTAAAGTAAATAAAGAAATATTTGTATAAAAAAATCTTGGTTATTTGACCTTACAGCTCAAGTGTGCTATGATAATACAGCTACATTTTCTAAACGATGAATAAAAAGTGCAAGAGTGTGACCAATATTGAAGGGCTTTCTCACTTTGAGGATATTGAAGCTGTGACCTTCTAACACAGCATTTTAAATGCAAAATATAGTGTAATTTGCCCGCCGGTAGCCATGACTTCGCAATGTCCAACCTTCATGGAGCCATAAAGCAATTTCACACAGGGAATTGCATTTTTATTGACTTTTACATTCTCTACAATGGGCATGAGAAGCAAAATGTTTCAGATTCAGGGGTTAAAGGGTTAAGTTGGATCTATATATTTGTTGTTAATGTTGAAATGTGTTTGAAGGCCAAAGCAGGACAAAAAAGTCTCTGAGCAATCAGCATCCCACCAGTCTGGCAGGTGCCAACTTGCTTAACAGTTGTTGGGCACAGCTCATATGGAGAGATTGGGCAAGAATAAGCATATGTATGCGGAGAGATCAAACACCTGTGGAAATAGACAAACAGCTGCATATCCTTCTTGTTGACACACTGATGGGAGATAATGGCAGGAGATAATGAGTAGAGACATGTTTAAAGTGCACTGTTGCTATTGATATGTAAGCTGTTCTGAACACTTTCCCTCAGACCTCTATTGGTGAGGCTAAATGGACCAAATGCAAGGTTAAGGGAGTTTGGTAGTGGCCCTGCAACACAGAATTGAAAGTAATTAGTGAAGAAAAAAAAAAGAATAAAAGCTTGTTACATTTCAGAAAACAATATATACATATAAACATTATACAGTTGAGGCCAAAAGTTTACACCCCCCTTGCAGAATCTGCAAAATGTTAATTATTTTACCAAAATAAGAGGGATCATACAAAATGCATGTTATTGCTTATTTAGTACTGACCTGAATAAGATATATCACATAAAAGATGTTTACATATAGTCCACAAGAGAAAATAATAGTTGAATTTATAAAAATGACCCAGTTCAAAAGTTTACACCCACTTGATTCTTAATACTGTGTTGTTACCTGAATGATCCACAGCTGTGTTTTTTTTTGTTTAGAGATAGCTGTTCATGAGTTCCTTGTTTGTCCTGAACAGTTAAACTACCCGCTGTTCTTCAGAAAAATCCTTCGGGTCCTTCATTTGAACCAGGGCTTGAAAACGAAAAAAAAAGTCAATCGGTTCACTCCGAGCAGAATCGATATTTTAACGTTTCCGTTCCTGCGTTCCTCTGCATTATTACCGTTCCGAAACCGGTTCGAGTAGAAAAAATAACGGTTAATAACGTTATTTTTTAAAATTGTCTTTGCCTATAATAATAATAATAATAATAATTATTATTATTATTATTATTATTAAGTACAGTGTTTTCTTTACACAAAAAGAAAAAGAAAGGGGAAAAAAGAGACGGTATCTAAACCCGCTGCGCTTAGTCAGCCAATACAGCATCATGTTTTCTAGATTTTAATTTCTAAATGTAGGCTACTAAACAAAATAAAAAATCTATTAATGCTTTAAATACATTAAAGTATTTTTTAAAGATATTTAAAAATGTTTGCTGCATTGTTAAAAAAACGCTACTTGTATAAAATTGCGTTTTGAGGAAAAAAACAAAGGCTAAGCCGCTTCGCATTTTATTAGGCTATTATTCAGAAATGATGTAGGCTAAAATGCCGGTAAATCAAAAATGTTTACAAACATTATAAACACAGTTATTAGTTTCTCTCCACAACAAATCCTCTAAACTTAAGGCTATAGCTATAAAAGGCTTTAAAAACGTCAATCCAAAAACAAATTAAAGGTGAAACTGATGCCTACCTCTCTCACTCTGCACGAATCCAAATGTTTCCATATTCATGACTTATCTAGGCCTACTAAAATATTATTTATTACAGGCTTTTACTTTCATCGACGTAAAACATCATCCTTCACATCGGCTATATCAGCAGTGAGGCGGTGGTCGCGCGTGTAGCGCCAGCGCGTGTATGGCCATACCAACGCTAGTTGGTTATACAGATGCAAGACATAATTCAAAACTGTCAAGCGTTTGCAAAACAAATAAAACTGTAAAGATTTTGCAAAATAAAGAAAACTACTTTCTGCCGTCTCACGCTTTCCTTTCGAGAACGTTGGAATGCGTTAGGCCTAACTCAACATATTTTTTTCTTTCGTTTTGTTAATCTGTCAATGATTTACGTCAATATATTTAGGCATATATATTCCTTTTATGTAAGCCTATAGATTTATTCTGTTTTCTCCGTTCACAGAAGCGCTGCAGGTGCGTAAGAGCTGTTGAATCCATCTTGCACTATCCTCGGATAAACTATAACACCGGTACATTGCCACTGCGACTTACCAAGAGTTCACAGCTGAGCTCGGGCGGGCATTTCACTTGCTGGATGTGTCAGCGTCATATTTGCATAGTCCCTACTAGGCTACTTGAATTCCTGATTGGTTGACAGCAAATTTCAAATATTAAATGGAACGATAAAATAACGTTATTAACCGGTTAATGGCCGTTTCAAATTTTCGATTCTGTTCGGAACTATAAAATTTGATTTCGTTTCTGTTTCCGGTTCTGTTCCAGTCAAAATTTCGTTCGTTTCCGGTTTTCGTTTTCGTTCCTTGAACCGGTTCAGAGCCCTGATTTGAACCCTTTCCAACAATGACTGTATGATTTTGAGATCCATCTTTTCACACTGTGGACAACTGAGGGACTCATATGCAATTATTACAGAAGGTTGAAAACACTCACTGCTGCTCTAGAAGGAAAAACGATGCATTAAGAGATGGGGGCGGGGGCGGGGGCGGGGGCGGGGGGACTTTTGAACAGAATGAAGATGTGTACAGTTTTCTTATTTTGCCTAAATAACTTTTTTTTTTTTTCATTTAGTACTGCCCTTCAGAGGCTACAGAAGATACTTACATGTTTCCCAGAAGACAAAATAAGTTCAATTTACCCTGATCTTCAAATTCAAAAAGTTTTCACCCCCTGGCTCTTAATGCATCGTTTTTCCTTCTGGAGCATCAGTGAGCGTTTGAACCTTCTGTAATAATTGCATATGAGTCCCTCAGTTGTCCTCAGTGTGAAAAGATGGATCTCAAAATCATACAGTCATTGTTGGAAAGGGTTCAAATACACAAAAATGCTGAAAAACCAAAGAATTTGTGTGCCCTGAAGGATTTTTCTTAAGAACAGCAGGCAGTTTAACTGTTCAGGACAAACAAGGGACTCATGAACAACTATCACTAAACAAACAAACAAACAAACAAACAAAAAAACAGCTTCAGGTAACAACACAGTATTAAGAATCAAGTGGATGTAAACTTTTGAACGGGGTAATTTTTATAAATTCAGCTATTATTTTCTCTTGTGGGCTATATGTAAACCTACAGTATTTTATGTGAAATATCTTATTCAGGTCAGTAAAAAATAAACAATAACATGCATTTTGTATGATCCCTCTTATTTTGGTAAAATAATTAACATTTTGCAGATTCTGCAAGGGGGATGTAAACTCTCACACACAGAGACAAAATGTGATCATTTAGAAATTTACATTAAAATGAAATAATTGGCTTTTAAATTATCTGGTCAATTACATTATTTGTTATTAGTTATTTCACAAATATATGCAGGTTTTTACTGTTTAAATCTCCTGTAATTCTGCACAACAGTAGATAACAGTTATTCTCATGATTTCTGTTAAAATCATTAGGTTAAATACATTTTAATATCTAAAGTGTCCATGTTAACATTTGTATTTTTTTCCCTCAAATTTTGTGACGATACAACAGCATTAAAATGTTTGTAGAAATACTCTAGTGGTCACTGTGAGTGATCTGAAATGTAGTAAGTAAAGGAAGCTAATTTGGCATAATGTTGCATATGAAAAACCTAGCAATACACCTTGACCTATCTTGGCCTACTTTACATGCACCTTAGAGCTGGAGCCGCGCCTGGTGGCCATTGTTTTTTAACAGAAAATTGCTTTTTCACAATAATACACTCATTGTCTAGACTTGCCAACCAGAAAGCACCTGCTTGCATAATGCTTTTGTAGTGATTTGTTGTCAGACAATTCAGCAATATGGTAAGCATTTATTGTTGAAATGTAAAATGTTTTACAGAAATGTTTTATTTCTGTTGACGTTCTTCTGGGTTACTGCTGATGTCTTGTCAGTGTTTGTTTACTTCTCTAATGTTACTGAGTTGAGTCCCGTAGGGCCACTGTGGGAAATTTAGGAAATCTTAATCCCAGCGGCTAAAATATAATGGATCTAGAGATGGATCAGAAAAATCAGTCTCATAGTTTATCATTAGGGCACATTATTGTCTATTTAAAACGTTTCATGTAAACTAATTTTATTTGACCAGGAGAAACGCATACACACAAAAGTTGTCTTATTCATATGTTAATTTTGCCACGCCATTAATTTTGTCTTCTTTGATTTATTATTTTTGTTCTAATGAACACTGGGGTTTGTTTTCTTCATTTTACAGTGGCTCTACCATTGTGCAGTGATGTGTACAAAAGCACTCATCTCCTTCATCGCCTCTGTGATTGAATGTTTTAATATTTTCTCACGGACTCAGTAACCTCAAAAGCCTGCAATCATAATTTCTTCAGGCCACTCATGTGGATTCCTTAAAATCATTTTCATAATTAGATGACATGCCATTGAATAATTAAAATGTGTAAGTCTGTTTGTTATGATTTAAATTATGGCAACAAAGTGCATTCCTCTCCATCAGCAGCACAACAGTTTGAGTTGGTACAGTAATACTTAAGAGAACATTATTTGCACATCACTGGACTGTCACGCTTGATTTAAGAGAAGGAGAACCAGTGTGTGAAGTGGATAGTCAAAATTTTAACACTGAAGCCGTGCATATACATTTAATAGTGCACTCAGTGATTTTTACAAATAAAGACATTAATAGTTTTTTGACAAGTCATGAGATGAAAACTCATATTTACATGTCACTAATACTATCAATGAGAAGTGTCTTGATAGGTTTGTTTGTTACAAACATGCAGCCTTTCACTTCAAGATGTTAATTGATGTACTGGAGCCATTTGGTGGATGCTTGTGATGTTTTATCAGTTGTTGAACTCTCAATCTGACGGCACCCATTCACTGCAGAGATGTTAGCAAGTGATGTAATGTTCCGTTGAAGAATCAACTCATCTATATCTTGGATGGCCTGAGGGGGAATATATTTTCAGCAAATTTTCATTTTTGGGTGAACTGTTCCTTTAATAAGCTAAATGAATTCATGGTATGTGTCAGTATAAAGCTCAAGACCACTGGGACAAATAAAAGGCAATGAAACATAAACCAAATATTACCAACTGCACCTTTAAAAATAAAACTAAACAACGGACAAGATTGATAGAGTCATTCTCTTTATTCTTCTGTTAATGAAGGAAAAGGCACTTGGTCAGCAGGCCGATATGTTGATATGGCTTCAGATAACCGTTTTAATTACTCAGTCAATTAGTGAAGTGAAGCAGGACTTTGGTAGTAACAGAAGACATTAGTTTCAGTAAACTAATTACCTGCTGTACGCTCAACACAGCGGGGAAAACAAGCTATAACAAAACCATCAGTGGATATTACAGAACTTATTCAATGCGGCAAATGGGGAAGGCCAGAATAAATGCTGAGCTTTTCCTATAAAATCAATTGTATTGATGGAAATGTCTCACAATTTTATGACTGTTCTAGCTTATTTTACACATTGTTTGGTATTAGAGTTATTACTCTCATTCTTTCTTTTATCTTATTAAAAGCATAACCATAAACAGGCCACCTGATGAGGGCTAAAAAGCAACATAAACCTTTCTAAAATAGTGAGTGATGTGCCTCTTAAACAGAATTAGATGGCAAAGTCGTTATAATGCCATTACTACTGTATGTCTCGTAATATGACGTCATGCAACAAAAGTGGCATCGGTGCAATTTGTGCTCATCAGTTTTATGTTTTGCTTATGTATTCGTATCTTTTTATATATTCAGAAATGCATTATGCTTTTGCATCTGGTGTATTTGTTTGTTGGCTTTGCTGTCTGTTTCTTAATTCTATATTCAGTCAACATGCAGTTATACAGTAAGTGTGGGTATAAGTTTTGGATTTTACATCAAGTCTTGACATGATCCTTCAGAAATCATTCTAATATGCTGCTTTAGTGGTCAAACGTAGTGGTTGGTGCTGCTTAATGTTGTTGTGGAACAAAAAGAACAGCATTTATATAAAACAGATGTTTTTTAAAGGTTATTAAATGTCTTTACTGTCACTTTTGATGATTTTAATGTGTCCTTGAGTAGTAAAAGTACTAATTAAATACTGGCCCCACATTTTTGAACGGTAGTGTGTATGTTTGTGTGCATATGTGTGCACACTTTAGATATTCTTACATGAGTGTTTCTTTATAATTAGTATATATGAATAGGCTGTGTGGTGTGATTAGTATCGTTTAGGATCCATAAGCAGTGTGATGTATATGGAAGTGTTTGAAAGCAGCATGAGCAGCTGTGTGGGAAATTTGAGTGCCACAAAGAAGACTTGAAGGTTCCCCTCCTGTCTCTCTTCCCATCTGAATTCAGAGATGAAGAACTGTATGTCATAGAAATTTCACCTCAGTGTGACTGGAACAGAAGTTCCCAGAATCTCATGATTGGTCACGATATATCCATCAAGTGTCACTTTGTTCAGATTTGCACAGAATGCTCTGTGCTTTCTAGTTTCCACAAACGAAAACTTAAATGAATTTCTTTGTGACACAGTGGTGTCCTGACAACAAGAAAATAGGAATTCATGCCTTGTTTTTTCAAACAACTTACATTCAAAGGAAAATAAGGCGATTATAGTTCAAGCCATGCTGATGTGAAGTTTGGCTTGTAGTTTTGTTCACTTTAAATGGCATTTTATGTGCTGAAGAACACTGAACACATCTTTAAACTGTCTGGTAATTTAAAGAACCAACATTCATGCAAAAAAACAAAACAAAAAAAACTCATGATCACCATAAAAATTTTGGCCCACACCTATTTTTCATTGTTCTCCCATAACAGGCTCATTTCACTGGAGCCCAGATTAAAGCGCCTGTAATTAATAAGGAAATTGCTTATCACAGCTTGTGTGTTGCTGCAAGACTTTAAACTATTCCAAAAATATAACTCCTAATTGGTGTGCCAATTTCTATGACATTTTCATTTCTTTTCTTTTCTTTTCTTTTCTTTTCTTTTCTTTTCTTTTCTTTTCTGGATTATTAAATTAATTCCACTATCCTCTATTGAAGTAACGACAATGTAGAATAGTCCAACTAGACTAACAGAACAGCAAAAACAAACAAATCAGTTAGAACAAGGGCCACTTGCTCCTTAATTAAATATTCATTGGCCGGGGTGCTGAAAAATAAAATGACACATGCCATGAACACAAAAAAAATAAGGACTTTCCAATTTGAGCTGAGCAGAAAAGTTGATAAAGAAAGCACACGTGTTTTAGGCTGATAAGCCTCCATTTGACACTGGCCCTCCTGCCATTTATTGTTATGGCAGTTCATGGGTGAGAATTAAAAACAGAAAAGAAAGAAATTTTAATGGGCAAAAGAAGGAAAAGAAAAGAAGTCTAACCTTAAACAACCGCATCTCTGCAGGAGCCCGCCTATCAGCTGGGGGAAAAAAACTTCAATGCGCCTGTTGACCCATCGTTATCAGGCCTCTGTGGAATCAAAGAGCCAATTAAAAAGGATTTAGAGTGTGCTTCATTTCCCACTTATGTTGGTGAACAGCATGAGAAATATTGTGCGTGTCGTACCGAAGCAGCACAGGCAGACGGGGAGCTCAGCAGACACGGACTGCCAGGAGACTGCCTAGCAACTAAAAAACAGTTGTTTTGTTGTAAATATTCCGTGAGTAATCTTGTGTCAAATAGCAGATGAAGGTGATTCATCTTTCCAAAATATTCCTGGTTTTTGCCTCTTTGTGCCTGAACACCTCATGCATTAAACTTTAAAGCCACTCTGTGCAGACAGGCGTCCTGCATTAGCCTGCAAAGATATTTAATAATAACCCCATCCATTTTACGAGATAGAAGATGACCTTGTTTAACATTGTTCCGAGATAACGGTCAGATGTTGGGACGAGCTTTTCATCCCTTCTAACAATAAAGCCCGGACAGGGATGGTTGCTTTTTTCGGTATGGCACAGAAATCCCTGTAAGTACTGTTGTCAGGAAGATGTCTACAGCGAGAGGAATTGTGTCGGCTACAGAAGGACAGAGCACCTTCCTGCGCCCCTGTGTCTTGGTGGATCACATCAGTGCATTTGCTAATCTTCTGGGAGTCGAGAGATAGTGAAAGCAGCAATTTCTCTGTGGATGTACACAGTGTTTGTCCTAGAAAGCTTGAAAGCGTGTTTTCTCAACCTTTACATTGCTCTGCCTGTGACTAACGTCTTTTCAGCGAGAGTCCCTCGAGGACTGGAGTTTTCAGAATGTGGTAATATGATTTTCATTTATTACACAGCTCTGTGGATTGCTTGACTCTGATTGGTCAGTTGAGGTAAGGGCGATTACATATTTCACCATTGTCCATGCCAACATACTGCCACTGCTCTCATATCTCTTGTATCATGTAGCAAATTACTGCTGTTAAAAATAATATAATAACATTTTTGCAGTGTTCATTTTTTTCAAGCAGAAGATTTAAGATGAAGGACAAGTAAGATAGTAATATTTAAAATTAATAATTAAAATAAGATGTTTCCTTAAATACTTTCAGTAAATAATCTCTGCTTTGCATTGAAGTCTGTAAATTATCCTTAACATTTTTAGCATGTGTAGAGAGTTGGATATTATTATGCATTAAATATTTATATTTATGTATTTGGTGGAGTTTTTTTATCCAAAAAGTGATTGAGATAGCATACATTGCATCAGTGCCCTGGGAATCAAGCCTGTACTGTTTGAGCTACAGGAAGGCAATAACTGTGAAGATGTTTGTGAATGTGGGTTTATTTTTTAAGGTAACAAAAGCTTGGTGGTAGAAACATTGATGTTTATGTCAGTATCCTTGCAGTACCTGAAGTAATTTGTCATTTTCAAAGTGTGTTGCTGAAAGTGACAGATGCAGACTAGTTTTTACAGGATAAAACAGCTGCTCTCTATTTATTACACCTTTTTTTTCAGATTAATGATCATATTGTCTTTCACATGTCAAAAGACAGTACTCTTGTATATAATGTATGATCTTCCCCTTTATTAAGCTCTGTAACTCAAGAGTATACAGTCACAGTACACAAGCTTTGTAATAAACTGTGAACACAACAGTAATTTCTGTCTTATGTTAGCCTTCAGTAATGTCTCCATTATGACCTTCAACGGTAAGAAATGTGATTTCATTGCTGTTGTCATACCTTTAATACCTTATACTGTTGCAGTTTAGTATACAGAGACTGTAAGTAAGCCATTTGTGTGTTTATTCCCCAAAGAACTGGAACTTAAATAAATGCATAGTTGCATAAAACACTAATTTGACTCCACATTCAATCCAGTATTACTTATTCATTCAAACTGTTTTAAGATACATTTAGTATCTGATATACTAGCTGTTGATTTTAACTGAAATAGATCAGATTAATTGTTTACAGGACCACAACTCAATTAGTTGGTACAACTTTTTTTAAAAAAAAAAATATTTTTATTTGTTTTATTTATTTTTTTTGAATAACCAACTTACTTTTTTATGTAATTTGTTGGTTAAATATCATTTAAATAGAAGAATTTAAGGGAAATGTTGCATTACTTTTTGTTGGGCCAAAAAGTGTGGTTCTGTAGTGCTATCAGAACATGATTCTGTTTGTTTTAAGCATCCCAACCACCCTGTAAGAGCAATATTGACTCATTCAGTGGTGCGGCAGGATTATATGGTAAAACAGCAATTCTGTTTGTGGTGCAGAAATACACCATCAAATAGGAAGGTGGTTACTGGTTACCTGTTTGACAGCGTTATTTGGCACCCTT
This sequence comes from Tor tambroides, assembly GCA_021397915.2. Taxonomy (NCBI): domain Eukaryota; kingdom Metazoa; phylum Chordata; class Actinopteri; order Cypriniformes; family Cyprinidae; genus Tor; species Tor tambroides. The sequence continues at coordinate 28,485 of JAFVLL020022388.1, forward strand.
AATCATCTCGACCGGAGACTTGAGGACTTTGAGAAATTTAAGGGGCTTCAGGTTAGTGCAGTACTTTTGTGCTTAGATTTCAATGAATTTCTGAATCAAGTTGGCTACACAAGGGTATGTTTTTATCAAAACTCCCACACACAACACAAAAAGCAAAGGTCTTGTAAAAAGCAAACACTTGTGCTTGTTAGTCACTGGCTGCATTTTTAACCACTCTTTGCTTTTAGTGAGTGTAAACAGAATGAACATCACAGTGGGCCTGACGCGTGTCCCACAGAGGACCAGAGCTTCTGTGAGCTCAAGACCTCAGTTGCAGTACATACTGAAGAGTTTGTGGAGAGCAGAACACTTCCAATCCATTGTAGCATCTAAAGGTTTTAACAAGTGACTGGGAGCTCAGGTTGAATGTTGTTGTGAATGCAGCAGACAGTTGCTCAGTTCCTCTCTGTTGTTTTCTTCAAGATTGCCGAGGTGTTGCGCTTCCTCGTCTTTTGATCTTGATTGTCATGTTCTGTTTGTTACCGACTTGCTTTCATCAGCGGATTGTGTTTTAATTTGGAAATAACGGGAAGTTTTTTTCATTTGTTATAGTGTTGACGCATGTACGGTGGTTTGAGGTTTTCAGACACGTCCTTCCGTAATACACCTGGTAGCTCAGACACCTTGAAATTGTGAAGTATACTTTGAAGTGCAAGTGTCTGATGTTGTACAATAGGTGCTATCAGTGGAATAAGGGAAGTATTGTTCTCCTTCTCAACAGAAGGCTGGAGTCCGTTGTACAGCTGGAAAGGTACACTGGGCTTCCTCAAAAAGATTCTAATGCAAGCCTGGGGCAAGGGCTTTTCATATCCTTTACTCTTGAAGAATATGGAAAAGTCACGTTGAAAGTCAGCTTTCTATGCATCATATGTGCCAAAGGCAGCTTTTACACCTTACATGACCAGTCTTTCTATAGCATATCAGTGATAGTAAAAAATAAAATGGATTATATAAATGCGCCATCACCACCCGCCAGTGGATAAGACACATGCCTTTGGTGTGAGAGACCCGGGTTCGAATCCACTGTGTGACACCAATGTGTCCCTGAGCAAGACACTTAACCCCTAGTTGCTCCAGAGGCGTGCGACCTCTGACATATATAGCAATTGTAAGTCGCTTTGGATAAAAGCGTCAGCTAAATGAATAAATGTAAATGTACCTGTAATTATACCTGTGATGGTAAAGCTGAATTTGCAGTGGCCATGCAGCAAACCTTTTTTCAGGTTTTCTTTAAAAACAGCATTTATTTAAAAGAAAAGAAGTCTTAGAAAGACATTATAAATGTCTTTACTGTCACGTTTGATCAATTAAATGCGTCCTTGGTGATTAACAGCTTGTGTGTATATATATATTTAGTCTCAGAGATGCTTTTGTCTGAATTTCTTTGGTGTTGAGCCTGAGGTATTATTTGAATGATGAATTATCGGGGAATGTTTGGCAGATTATCAGCATTGCTTGTGGCATACTGCATTGTAAGATCTGAAAATCTTTACAAGTCCTCATTAACAAGCTTTCCTTCTTTCTTTCACACATTTTTGTGTGTGACATGCCTGCCAAAACTGTATAGTGTCAAACAAGAACACTTCTGTTCTGTTTTTTTGTCTTTTATTGATCTTTCCTCTATAAGATTGTACTGTTTTCCTCAGCATCAAAGTCAAATGTTGCCAATTTTTGAATTTTTTGTGTGCAACATTGTACGTGTGCTCTTCTGAGACACCTTAAGCCTGACAAATTATATCTTGCAATGATACATTGTAGTAATTAATAATTACAATAGATGGTGATAGATCATGATGATGAAATTAAAAATACAGTAAATTGTTCAGATAAGAACATCTGCTATCTCTGAAAATGGCCTCTTCATCAATATTTTAGATTTTCTACCAGTGAAGGCTACCATAAATGGTATTCATTCATCTGTTCATTTTCTGACTCTCAAAACCTTCGGAAGTACATCAGCTGGAATGTTTTTTTTATTCCCCTCTATCATTTCAGAGAATGTTGAAGCATTTGATCACATGTTGTGCTATGTTGTGAAACCTAAATTAGTTTTAAATAGAAAAGACATTTACATTTGAATACAGCTTAAGGGTGCTCATGATTTGAAGTACAGTTTGTCCCTCAATGCTAATGAATGAATAGTACTTAAGTAAATGTAGCTCCTTTTAATTCTCTGCAGAAGAGAGAGGCATCTGTGCAAGCCTCCTGTTCAATATGCTCTCTTAAACCTTTCCCTTCTGACAGAACAGTTACCATAGCAATACAGCAGGAGTTATTTCCTGTCTACTCTCTGTTTTACTTGACCTCCACTGGAGGCCATCTCAGAAGAGGACCTAGATCGCCTCTGATTCTGAAGAGAGACCCCTGCATAATTTCTACTCTAGTACAGTCATGTGTATCATACTGTAGATGCATCCAGCTTCATGATTGGGGCTGTGACTCGCATTGGCAGGAGTCTGGGGGAGGAATATGCTTGAGGAACATGCACCAACCACCCACATCTCATCTGTCCACTCCTTTCATTCATCTCCTCACACCACTGTGGGAGTTTAATGAAAGTCTCAGCTTGTGCTCAACTGTAAGATCTAACCTTTTCCGCTATTTCCGAATCAGCGTAGTTTCAGTACTTTTATTATGCTGTGCTTGTGGTTTTCACATTATTCATACCCAGTGGGTGCAGCATTCAGTCAGAGACAGATAGACTGATTGATGAAGCGATAGATAGGTAGATAGATAGATAGATAGATAGATAGATAGATAAATATGAAGAAAGATATGCAGACAGAGGGACATAGAGATCGGTGGGTGGATGGATGGATGGATGGATGGATGGATGGATAGATAGTCGATTTTGAAAGTATGTAGTTTTGCACATCCCTAATGGATGGATGGATGGATGGCAAAAAGAAAGAAGGAAAAGAAATGAGTGCTCAGTAGCCCAGCAACCTGTTTCCTCAGTAACAGATATTGCCTTGTTAATCTCAGTGACATTATTCACTCTTTTCACACTGCATATGAATCAATACTGAGCCCAGCACACTTTCATTAGAAAGCAGAAGATGCACACCAGGCTTTATTGGTGCTCCATGTAGTAAGAGAGACAACGAGGAAGAAAAAGAGAAACAATAACATGGTGGACAGCCATGACAGAAATGACCGTTCGCTCCAACAGAGATGCACAGATAATGGGGTCATTTCAGTAACTCAGCATGAGAGACGAGGTGCACTCTTACTCTGGGTTCAGCATGATGTTTTTTTGTTTTATTTGTTTTTCAGCATCACTACACAAAGGTTTTGACCTTTGTGTGCTTTTACAACTGAATTTTGTTGCGAGATATTGAGGATTGAAGTGAAGGATGGAGTGAAGAATTTATGCTAGAATTAATAAATACACATCATTCATTGAACACTAAATCTTCATTTTTAACTTCAAGAAATCAGATGAAACAAACACATTTATTAGCAGAGGTGAGTGCATTGAATTCAATGTTACATAACAGTACAGGTAAATTCTCCCAGGCACTCCATGTCTCACACATCTCCACTAATTTGTGCAACATTTGATCATACATATTAGCAGTGCCATTAAAGTGGTACTTAACTAAACTGAGCCTGCATTAGCCGTGAGCACTAGTTAAGAAGTGAAACTTTGATCTAACTCGGTCTCAGGGAGGAAATCTCGGGGCCCTAGAAGGCAGTTTTGCATGCATTTACATCACCAGATGCTGGGTTCACGAAACGGTCGGAAGCCAAACTTGTTGAAGCTGAAGTTTGTTCCCAGAAAGCCTGTGAGTGTAATATTAAGCCTTGGTGGTCCAAAGATAACGCCTCAGGAAATGTATTCTAGACACATCTGACAAAGATGCCTCTTCTTTGTTTTGCGTTCGGTTGTGATTCTGACATTGAGTGAGAAATGAACAAACATTTGCTGACAGCCACAAGCGAACAACATGGTGGAGTTTGTTTGCAGCAATCTGATGGCGGTACATTGCTGAAAAAAGGTCTGTGTTGGTTTCAGTGTCAGGGTTTGTAGGTCTCTAGGAGCAGATTTCATGAAAAATACATACCTACATGTATTGCTTGTGCTTTTCCTGAGAATTTTTTTTCCTCTGCTTGACAACGTCATTTCAGTCTGTCAGTATCAAAACACTTTTAACTGTTGTGAGATGTTGTGAGACCCTTAAGAGAGATGTGTTACTGCAGATAAATTCAGCTTAATCTCAGATTGAATATCCAGTGGGAGGTGAGGAACTTTTTTCCCATAGTGTTTAAAGGTACCTGTGAAAAGCAGCACTGAATGTAGCCTCCCTTGACAAATACATCACACAGCTTTTTATCCTTTATGTGCCCACAGAGCTGTTGATAAAAGCAGCCTGTACATAACAGCCCATATGTGTAGGCTGTGTGCGATTTGGCTAGCATGGCTGCGGCTAGCATGGACTGTATTTGACCCTAAAACACACCTTCTATTCCTTTTCAGCATATTAATACAATATGAAAAGTAATGACTTTGCATTTCTTTTTTGCTTGTAACTAGCTTGATATACAGTATTGATATTCCTCGAATTACGGCTTGATGATAGACGGATGGATGGATGGATGGCTAGACAGACGCATAGATAGAAGGATAGATAGATAGATGGACGGAGGGACAATTGGACATTTAGATGAATAGATAGATAGATAGATAGATAGATAGATAGATAGATAGATAGATGGATGGATGGACGGATGGATAGAGATATATGGTTAGATTGTGCTAGTCATACCCTTTTATGTATTATTGCTTATTTTTTATGATGTATTTGTGTTTATATACACTACCATTCAGAAGTTTAGGGTAAGTCTTTTTTTGATAGAAAATTATATGTTTATTCAGCAAAGATGAAATTTATATTGAATTTACAGTAAATGCATTTAAAAACGTTTGAACTTTCTATTCATCAAGGAATCCTGAAAATCTATTTAAACTAAATGTTTTCACACTTTGATAATAATGAAATAATAAGAAATGTTTCTTTATCAGCAAATCAGAATATTAGAATGATTTCTGAAGGATCATGTGATGCTATTGACTGGAGTAATGATGCTGAAAATTCAGCTTTGCCATTACAGGAATAAATCACGTTTTAAAATATATTCACATAGAAAACAGTTATTTTACTATATTTATTTATCACATAAATGTACCCTAATGGAGTATAAGAGACTTCTTTCAAACATTAAAAAAAGTACTCACCCTAAACTTGGTTGTATATGTATGTAAATTGTTTGTAGTATTTTTATTTTATTATTATTTTTTATTTTTTTTGCACACTTTATAAATGTAAGGCACACAAAATGTACATAAGATGCTGTGTTTCTCAATGTCTGTAATGATTTCCCCCATCCACTGGTGAACAGTTAATGTTATTTGTGTGGAAATCATTATCATCTTGATAACACATGACAGTGTCATCCCATAAATCATCTACAGTTTAATTGGTGTGCAACTACTGTAAACTAATTTTGTGCAAATCCATCATAATCCAAATTGTTGCCCACATTTATTTTCCTCAAACATCAGGGAACACTGGATTGTGTTGAGCTATTTTCAGAAATGCAAGTATACATAGAGTTATATATTTTCATGTGAAACTCTTGCCAGGAATGCCACTTTGACATTGTTATGCGCTTATTGGATATTTGGTTGCTAGGTAACCATCTCTTGACAAAGAAATCTCTGACACTTTCCCTTTGTATTGTTCCACATCTATATCTAAATAGACAACAGTAAGTTAGAGAATGAGTCAGGGATTCCTAATACAGTTCTGACATGTAATTTTCGCAGCCTGAGCTGTATGAATACAGCTGACCTTCAGCTGTTGGGGCCTGTGGCCAAACAGGTGCTGAATAGAGCACATGATGATACATCCTTATCCTCAACCAGACGGCATGTTCAAGAGCAAGCCCTCAAAGATGTCCTCAGCTCGCTAATTGTGAACTTTTGTCCTCATTGCTTTTGTCAGCAAGTATTATAATGACATTTTATGGCAAAATAGATGTAATTACAGAGGAGCAAAAAGGGTTGATTTGATCAGACGGTGAGGGCTTATAAACACTGCGGGATTTGCGTACTAATCAGGCATGCCAGGTTCTGTTGAGATGTTTCTGCCAATTTCATCCTTCAGTGATAAATTGTTTACTTTATTTTTTTATTTTTTCATGTTTGAGTGTGTGTGTGTGTGTGTGTGTGTGTGTGTGTGTGTGTGTGTGTGTGTGTGTGTGTGAACATAGACTAACGTTCAAATGTTTGGGGTCTGTACTGTACTGGCAACACATGCTGCAAATACTCACAACACAACTAATACAGAAACAAGCTGCAAATACTCACAACACAACTAATACAGAAATGCACTGCAAATACTCGGAACACAACTAAATACAGAAACACGCTGGAAATACTCGCAACACAACCAAATACAGAAACACGCTGCAAATACTCACAACACAACTAATACAAAAAGCACTGCAAATACTCGCAACACAACTAAATACAGAAACACGCTGGAAATACTCGCAACACAACCAAATATAGAAACACGCTGCAAATACTCACAACACAAGCAAATACAGAAACACGCTGCAAATACTCACAACACAACCAAATATAGAAACACGCTGCAAATACTCACAACACAACCAAATACAGAAACGCGCTACAAATACTCACAACACAACTAATACAAAAAGCACTGCAAATACTCGCAAAACAACTAAATACAGAAACACGCTGGAAATACTCGCAACACAACCAAATACAGAAACGCGCTGCAAATACTCACAACACAACCAAATACAGAAATGCACTGCAAATACTCGCAACACAACTAAATACAGAAACACGCTAGAAATACTCGCAACACAACCAAATACAGAAACACGCTGCAAATACTCACAACACAACTAATACAAAAAGCACTGCAAATACTCGCAACACAACTAAATACAGAAACACGCTGGAAATACTCGCAACACAACCAAATACAGAAACACGCTGGAAATACTCACAACACAACCAAATACAGAAACACGCTGCAAATACTCACAACACAACCAAATACAGAAATGCACTGCAAATACTCGCAACACAACTAAATACAGAAACACGCTGGAAATACTCGCAACACAACCAAATACAGAAACACGCTGGAAATACTCACAACACAACCAAATATAGAAACACGCTGCAAATACTCACAACACAACCAAATACAGAAATGCACTGCAAATACTCGCAACACAACTAAATACAGAAACACGCTGGAAATACTCACAACACAACCAAATACAGAAACATGCTGCAAATACTCACAACACAACCAAATAGAGAAAGACGCTGCAAATACTCACAACACAACCAAATACAGAAACACGCTGCAAATACTCACAACACAACCAAATATAGAAACACACTGCAAATACTCACAACACAACCAAATACAGAAACACACTGCAAATACTCACAACACAACCAAATACAGAAACGTGCTGCAAATACTCACAACACAACTAATACAAAAAGCACTGCAAATACTCGCAGCACAACTAAATACAGAAACACGCTGGAAATACTCGCAACACAACCAAATATAGAAACACGCTGCAAATACTCACAACACAACCAAATATAGAAACACGCTGCAAATACTCACAACACAACTAATACAAAAAGCACTGCAAATACTCGCAACACAACTAAATACAGAAACACGCTGGAAATACTCGCAACACAACCAAATACAGAAACGCGCTGCAAATACTCACAACACAACCAAATACAGAAACGCGCTGCAAATACTCACAACACAACTAATACAAAAAGCACTGCAAATACTCGCAACACAACTAAATACAGAAACACGCTGGAAATACTCGCAACACAACCAAATACAGAAACGCGCTGCAAATACTCACAACACAACCAAATACAGAAACGCGCTGCAAATATTCACAACAAAACTAATACAAAAAGCACTGCAAATACTCATATTGGAAATGTTTAAGGAAAGTGCAACAGTGACGAACATGACTGGGACATGCTTATCAATGTCTACTCTGAAAGGTGAGATTGTTGTTTATTTTTAACACCCTGATAATATGATTCCTTAGCTTTTTTGGATATTAGTAGCCTAAATAAGCTTACGAAATACACAATTACTGTAACTGTGAAAGGTTATGTGAGCTGGCTAACTACTTTTACAACTTCCCTTATGAAAATTAACCATGGTTTTAATTTTACTATTAAAATAATAATATTAAATTAAACATGGTTACTACTATAGTTAAACCGTGGTTAATATTCGTAAGGGTTCCATTGTGGTCTGTGCTACTTGTAGCACGTTTCTGTATTTGGTCATGTTGTGCGTATTTGCAGCGACTTTCTGTATTTGTTTGGGTTGTGAGTATTTGCAGCGCATTTCTATATTTGTGTTATGAGTAAAAAAAGAAGCATTTCTTCTTATTAGCAATGTTGAAAACTGTGCTGCTTAATATTTTTGTGGAAAGTCTGATGCATTTATTTTTATCAGGATTCGTTGATAAATAGAAAGTTCAATAGAACAGAATTAATTTGAAATAGAAATCTTTTGTAACATTAGAAATTTGTTTACTGTCACGTTTGATCAATTCAGTCTGTATTAAAAAAAAAACAAACAAACAACTTTTGCAAAACTTTTGAATGGTAGTATATATTTAAATTTTTTTTGGTAACATATATATCATTTGAATCTCGGCCCATAATTTAAATGATTGTTGATTCATATTCAGTAATCGTTAGATAGATTGTGATCTCATTCATTATAATGAACATCAGTGATGAAATGTATATTCTGCTCTCCTCTGATGTCATGCTACATAAAACATTTGGGTCACCAGAATCCAGGTACAAGAGCTCTTCATTGACTGACATTTAATTACCCCACCCAGTAATAATCCACTTTTAAGCATGATGAGCTTTCTGTTTTTGGATTGTGGATGTATTAAAAAACTAAAGTCAATTATTCTAAAGTCGTGTCGTAACTATTGGAAACATTCCCTCATGACTGGCTCAATAGCTGGATGTAAAATGAAACTGAAAGAGTTTCAGTAGGAGAGCGTGATACGTACTGTAAGCGATAACACAACAAACAGAGCTGTGGGGGGAAAGCGACCTGGCATTTCAATAATGATACCGTTTTCACCTGATTCACATGCATTTTGCAATAATCGTGGGTGAGAAGAGAAATTTGACTGTAAGACTCCCGAGTCCTCAGTAACATAACTGAACGTTCACACCCTGAGGCAATCAGGAAACAATGAGATGTGTGGAGAATTTCCTTATTGTCCTCATCAGTGCCAATTAGTTATCTCAATTCCGCAGCATTGTTTTGCAAATTTACATTGAATCAAAGTGTGTACCATTATCCTGTCTAATTTACAAAGTACTATGTTACGACAAAGCCCACAATTAAAAGATGTTAAGAACAATCATGAACTCGTTTTTATATGTTTTGGGACACACTGTTTTTGTAATGCAAAAAATCACTCACCAATTGAATGAAGACTTTAAACTCCAAATAGAGGGGTTTAAACTGTTTGTGTATGTGTGGCATGAAAGTTGCGTAGAGCTGAGAGACCTATAAAAGAAATACGATGAAACGGACGTTCCCTTGGCTGTTCTGTGGTCCTACATAAAACACAACATACACCCCACTCAGATCATTTCAGACGCTCAGCAATCATTTGGCCTGTCATCTCGCCGCAGACATCCAAGCAAATGCATGAAACAGAAAAAAAATATGTCTCTGCTGAAATGCTAGTTAGATCTAGCACAAAGAGATAGGAATGACAGGAAGATGCTTTTAGCCTCAGAGTAACCTGAGTGGAGAGTTTGAGCTGTCAGCTTCAGTCAAGGGATTCGTCAGAGTTCAAGACATCTTTATTTCATTCTTATTTCAGATCTCTCGTAACTAGCTTTACCTTCAAGTTCCTCAGCGGAAAACGTGCGCTGTCCCAATTTTAAACACCTTCTTTGATCTTTTCTCTGCAGACTGTTCCAAGCCCAGTGTCTCCAAGGGCTCCTCAGCCATGAACATGCCCCAGTCATTTGGCACTGCGATGGGTTTCTCTCTATCAGATACCCTGCCTGCTGCCAACCTGCCTAACGTGCCCAAGAACGGTTCGGATCAAGGATCTCTGTTAACTGCTGAAGACAGCATCACTTACTTAGCACCCACAGCAGACACAAATAAATGCTGGCCCATCCGGCCAACGCTGCGGAATGAACTGGACACATTTTCAGTTCATTTCTACATCTTCTTTGGACCAAACATCTCCATCCCTCCAGACCGGGCAGCGATATTTGCCATCAACCTAATGCCGGTGCTGGACAGCGGAGGTGTCCTCAACATGGAGCTCAAACTCAATGTGGTGAGTTGAAATGGTTTAAATCTTACCAAAGAAGTTGTTTCTATCTAGTACAAAAAATTAAATGATGAACAATACAAAAAATTTGTATTTATTTGATAAATGCCACAAATTTTAATTGCATTTTTTTTTTTAAATGGAATGGTTTTATAAGCTTTGTAGTTTTTTTTTTTTTTTTTTTTTTGTGGGCAGCAAAAAATATAATGCAATGCAATACAGTGATGATTGAGAAGTGTTCCCCAAAAGCTTGATGTATCATACTCACATTTTATCAATGGATTAACAACATAAGTTGATTCAGTCCAGAAAGTTTTCATCTTGAAGTATTACTAATAATATAAAATGTATTGTTACATCTACTTTATAAAAATCAGTAAAGATTTCACAACAAAAAGACACTGAAATTTTATAATGATACTGAAAGGCCTTTTATTTGCTAAAAAAGAATAAACTTTTCACACAATAAAAGGCATGTAGTAGATTGTGTACAACATGTTTTTCAGCAAAGTTTTGATCATGTTAGAGGCCTTAGAAATTTGAGTATCAAATTTTACAGGGTTAAAACTGGAAATACATAGTGGTGTTACTGTAGTTACTTTTTACATTTATTTACATTAGCGATGCAGTTTTACTTGCCCGACCAGACGAAAAGCCTGATTAAAATGTCAATAACAAAAATAACTAGGGAAGCACTGAAACCTGGCCACCAAAAATTTTCGCATGAGAATGATTCTGATTTTATTGCATTCAGTGTAAACAGGGGACTGATAATGTATTAATGTGCCAGATGAGGTTTGTGCAGCATGTCTGAATGAGAGAGAGACTGAAATCAAAACAAATGAGCGCAACAGCACACACAAAATAACTAGCAGAAAGTTATAGATGCATTCTGCGGAAGATAGTGAAAAGTGAAAGTCGTGACGTATTGTCAAGTATGGTGACCCATACTCGAAATTGGTGCTCTGCGTTTAACCCATCTAAGTGCACACACACACAACAGTGAGTAGTGAACAAATGCACACACACACACCATGAACAGTGGGCAGCCATTGCTCCAGCGCCCGGGGAGCAATTAGGGGTTCGGTGCCTTGCTCAAGGGCACCTCAGTCATGGTATTGAGGGTGGAGAGAGCACTGTACATTCACTCCCCCCACTGACAATTCCTGCCAGCCCAAGACTCAAACTCACAACCTTTCGATTATGAGTCCAACTCTCTAACCATTAGGCCATGACTTCCCCATTATTCCATGACTTCCCCATTATTCCATGACTTCCAAGATAAAAATGATATTTATGATATATGATATAGGTCATTACATGACCAGTATATTTCCCAGAATATCAGCACAATTGCAGTGTGACCCTGATTTTATACAATAGTAGTTCAATAAACAAGAAGTTATAATTAAGTGACTTACATTACTGAATAAATCCACTCTTTTGGACAGATGGAGTGAGTCAATGATTCTGTAACCCATTCATAAAGACAGTCACTTGCCTCATTTCTGAATGAATCAGCCGTTTGAAGGAATCGGTTTAAATGAATGACTAAATGGCTCACTCAGTTAAACAGTCATTTGCCGCCATCTACTTGTGGTTTGTTTTCATATTTAAAAGTATCATTGCATTTTTCCCAACATTTCTCATCTCCGTTCAAAACAATTATTTAAAACATTAATCTTATAACATTATTTATGCATTTGCAGTTGTGTCATTTAATTTATGGCACCATTAAGCTTCATCAAACAGTCTGTGTAAATGCAATTAATGCCGCTTCAGATGCAGTTTCAGTGTTTCTTCTGCAGTGGAAAGATGGAGTTTGTTGATACTGGTTTCATGTGAATGAGAACAACTCTACAGTTTCTTATTATTCTAACTGAATTAATTGAAACAATGTAAAATTCTGAAAGATTACACATACATTTAATAAAGTTATGAAAATGCCTATTTATAAACATAGTGGGAAAGTAGATTTTTGTTTGTATATGCTGTCAGTTCTAGTTCCAAAAAAAAAGATCAGAATCTGCAAAAACTGATATTGGCAGGTCACACTTACAAAAAAATTGGAAATCGGAATCATTTTACATTTACATTTATGCATTGGCAGAAACTTTTATCCAAAACAACTTACTGTACATTGCATTCAAGGTATTAATTTCATTACTTCAGGCATTCCTTGGAAATTGAATCCATGCCCTTACCGTTGCCAATGCCATGCTCTGCAGTTTAAGATACAAGAATACTCTACATACACTCTTTTACATTTTTACTTAGTTTATTTCCAGGTAAATATTCAAAGAGCATTATTATTATTTTTTTTATTTTACCTTCTGAAATGTGTCTACTTTATGTTAGAATGGATTACCTTGTACCAGCCACCATGGTTCTTGTCAGAGCGAATGCATTCGTAATCTGTAATACCTTTAAAACTGTGAGGGTATTACATACACTCACCTAAAATCCATCAAAAAAGCACGATACCTCCACTCAAAATGGTAGAATAGCAAAGATTTTGCTTTATTATTTGTTGTCCTAAATCTCACTTTTTCATTAACATAAATTTCTACAATTATCATCTTTCAAGTCTCAGTACACTTCAATCGTAGAAAATTGTGGTAGTGTATTTCAGCTTCAGCAAAATCCATATATATATTAATACTATGGTATCTCGTCTACGTTCTGTGTGTGTGTGTGTGTGTATATATATATATATTGATGTTTTTGTTGAAAGAATATCTTTAATGCAGTGTTCCTCCATCTGCTGGAAAGATCAGGCAGTCGGTGAAATACCCATCGGGACTCTGGTACCCAAATACCTTTGATGGAGTCACGCAGGCACTTCTAAGGTGTTTGAAGGATTATGAATAATTCAGATCTTTACATTTTTTCTGAAACCGAGAGCCCATATGGCATTTAACTGACTCAGGGTTACGACTCTGGAACTCTTCAGCTAAATTCTTGTGGGTGGCAGAGACTTGATGCACCATAGCCTGATTAATATCAAATGTTAGCAAGTGTCAGCCTGTTCTCACTGCATGAGAGGTGTAAAACTAAAAGGGGGATGGCTGCAAATGTCACCATGCTTGTTCGTCTCAGGTGCTTGGTAAAAGTGTTGGCTTCTGGTTGTTGATAATGTGTATCCGCCTTCATTTGTGCATCACTAAAAAGCCCTTAAAAGTTTCTATGCCAAGTTCACACATCCAAACAAACAGAAGACGAACATGGATCTGTTTATTAGTTGATATCTCACGCCTCCACTGAAACTGTGTTGAAGGCCACAGCTCTCTCGCCAGCCTCCATTTCTCTCAGATTGTATTGACGCATTTAATGGATGTTTCCTAGAGTGGCACTGAACAGGAAAAGGAGAGAAGAATGAGCTCTCGGTGGCAAAGGTTACTTTAAAAAGCCACATATGAGGCTTTCAGTATCTGAAAGGTGGGATGTTTGGCAGTGAGAGTGAATGCTGTGAGATGCCTGAGCGGTTATGACTGTATTGTTGAGGAGGGAGGGGATGATAGCTGGTGATGAAGAAAGGAGAGTGAGTGCTTGGTAACAGGTTTCTTGACAGCTTAAATGCCTGTGACTGCATTGGTGTGAAGAGTCATCACATAATGGCCCCATTTCCATTTCCCAGAGTAGGTGATTCTTATCAAAAATTCAGTCTCTGAGAGCATAATACGACTTTTATTGAGGAGCTCTTGACTTGTTAAATATTTAAGTTCAAACAGCTAAACAAAGTATGAAATTGTTTATCTTTACTGTCTTGAACTAATATTCTGTGTGCAATGCAGGTTAAGCTCAGTTAACAGCATTTGTGGTATAATGTTGATTTCAACACAAAAAAAAACCTAAAAAAAAAAAAAAAAAATACAATTGGCTTGTCTCTTGTTTTCTTTAAAAATGGAGGTTATAAAAGGCACTTGAAAAGTATGTGCCTTTCAAAGGTGCAATGGAAGTAAATGGGCCTAATATTTAGAGGATTTAAAAGCATAAATGTGAAGTTTATAGTTTTATAAAATCACCTACATTTTCACATTTAATCATTTTGCAGTCATTTTAGGGTTTATGACATTACAGTGTTATGATGACGGAGTTGTAAAATTGGATATACACAACTACAAAACTTTGGCGTTTGTAAGATTTTTTTTTACATTTTTTTGAAAGAAGTCTCTTACGGTATGGTATACAGTAAAACTGTAATATTATGAAATATTGTTACTATTTTAAAATAACGGTTTTCTATTTAAATATATTTTAAAATCCCAAAACTTTTGAGCAGTACTGTAACTTTACATAGATTTTCACAGTGAAATCATGTTAATTGTGTATGCATTGTAGCTGTAATATTGAAATAGTATGTATTTTTGTATTTATGCAATTGACCCCATAATTTTTTTAGGAAAAAGGGATTTTTTGTGGTAATCAACATTAAGCCACAAATGCTGTTGACTGAGCTTTTTTTGACAAGGAAAGTCCAGTTAACTACTTTTTTTTTTTTCAAAGTAGTGTGCTGTTCATTGAGATTGTTTTACTTTCTCTGCGCCACCAATTCAGCTAAAATGGTTTGGATTATGAAGGAGAAAATTCAGTTTCTATAATCAGCACTTTGGAAGGCAGATGAAGATTGGTGGTATTTTTGTCTTTTACTGGCCGGCCAGGGTATTTTAAAGGGGTTTTTTAAAGGTAGACTGAAGACCAACCCTGTGAGTGGGTGCCATGGTCATAAAATAAATGATTTCCCTCTTCTAGCCATATGCTGCCATCAGGGAAATATCTTGATAAGACGGCTAGATGATGGATGTCTGCTCCATTGACATATCTCAGGTTTATGAGCACCACGCTTAATAGGAGCCATTCCCGTTTCTACCGGCAGGCACCTGGCCTCTCCTGGACTCAGGGCAAGTCATCAGAAAGCTGGACAGGGCAGACAATGGAAAAGTGAATTGTAGCACAAAGTATATTATGGAGAAATAGTTCCCGACTGAGTTTTCCTCAAACAGAAGTCAGTAGGGGGGAAATGACATGGCTGCACTTTTGGAAAGGCACACTACAAGTAAATGTCATCAGGTTTGCATTATTTCTCTCGGTTTGTTAGAAAGGGTCCATCTGATCAGTCCTAGATTCACCTCACTGCCCCTCAGATTCCAGTTTCCACTCCTGATTACATCATTAAGGGAAAGCATACACTCACCTCAACACATAACTCAAAGGGAAGAACGAAACAAGAATGCTTCATGAGTCACTACACATGGGATTTGAACTAACAACCTCCCGACCTCCAGCAACAAGCACATCACACTGCCACAACTTTGACATTTGCCAAAAAGAAATACCACATTGAGTCAGCACAGCCCAGTATAGCTGTAGCTGTGACAGCATGGTTTTGAATACAAAAAAATCCATTCAATTATATTTTGTCATAGTGGTCTTAAGGTCAGGAGCCAAATTTGGTGAGAGTTAGACAATTTGTAGAAGGAGTAGCTCCCAAACTATGCTAAGAGCATGGAGTGGAGGACCACTGAAACGTTCACTTTAATAGGCCGAAGTATTGTCATGATACATTGGCTGAGAATTATAAATTGGGTATTACTGGAATTCTCATATCCCAAAACAGAATCCTGGGTTATCTTGTTTTGCATTTTACAATGCTTATATGTCAACCAGGGTTAACAATTACTCCTGGGTATTTGTAAGCAGACATTTCAAACTGTACATTCCTAAACCCTGAGTTAACGCTAATGTATATTTGCAGATCAGTGTCACTGATCGGATGAATGCAGCACTTGACCCATTTATATACAGGTAACCTAGGGTTAAGCCAATTTTACCAATTTTGCCAAAATCTGACCATTTATAATTTTTTACAAAACTTTAAAGGAATAGGTCACCAAAAATGAAAATTCTGTCATTAATTACTCACCCTCATGTCATTCCAAACCCGTAAGACCTTCATTCATCTTCGGAACACAAATTAAGATTTTTTATGAAATCTGAGAGCTCCAAGAAATCCAAGAAAAAAGGTAGAGTAAGTAGTATAAAAATAGTGAATTTTTAAAACCACTATTGGATTTAATTGGAAGACCACAAGGTTGGTGTGGAGATTTTTCAGGACCTTACCAGTCAGACAAATATCACAACAACCCTCTAAATGGTTCTAGTGGCTCCCATTGGGCAGTATAACAATAATAAGAGTACTAGTGAATGAGACGGATGAGACGTTAAACCGAGGTCCTGGCACTCTGTGGTCATTAAAAATCCCATGGCACTTCTCGTAAAGTGTAGGTGTGTAACCCCGGTGTCCTGGCCAAATTCCTTCCACTGGCCCTTGTCAATCATGGCCTCCTAATAATCCACATTCATTGAATTGGCTCGATCACTCTCTCTCCTCTCCACCTGTAGCTGGTGTGTGGTGAGCGCACTGGCGCTGTTGTACTGTGGCTGCCGTCGCATCATCCAAGTGGATACTGCACACTGGTTGTGGTTAAGGAGAGACCCCCCATATGATTGTAAAGCGCTTTGGGTGTACAGCAATACAGAATGAAAGCGCTAAATAAATTGCCTCATTCATTTATTCATTGTGAATGCAGTAGCTGTCATAGCAGCTTCAGTGCTCGACCCCTAATGATGAAGTAATGGCTTATCCTCATGTCAGGATCCACTCAGGGTGACAGCTTTGAAAAAGTCTCAAAAATAGGAATTTTCTTTTAATGAAATGAAAGTGACAATTACTCAGGGAGCCAAAGAAATCAGCAACAGCACAAGTGGCATTACAGGCTTGTTTGATGAAATGTCTCAATTTTAAAAACCGATATAATAGCACTGATGCCCTGTACTGCCGAGATAATGGTTTTAGATATGATGTGCCTGAAGGCA
>JAFVLL020022389.1:0-27183 GCA_021397915.2 Tor tambroides
AAATTTTTAAACTTTTTTTTTTTTTTTTTTACACAATAATGGGCTAAAAAACAAAAAATATATTTGCCAAAAAAACGGGATGTCTGTTAGTGAATTAAATATGAAAAGTGACAAGGTCTTGTTTTTGTGTTGTTGTAGTGTCATATTTAAAAAAAAAAAAACAATAGTAGAAATAATTCAATTGTATTTTTGTAATTGTTATTTTACATTAATGTTATTTTACACCACATGTCATATACACACATATAAAATATTTTGCACGACGTATAATACGAAATAAAAAAAATTATAACATTTTACACCAAACATATAATACATATGAAACAAAACTAGGCTATTTTGGTTTCTACACATAATACTTTATGTATGAACGGTTGATTTAAGGAACACTATTTCTAATACATCAACATTTATTAGGTATTCTGAAACCCTTATTTTGAGAGAGGATATTCTAATCTGTGCTAAGAAGTGTTATTTATAAACATTTCATGACATGCTTTTGCAATTCACTAAACTCTTCTTGGGGCAGCAGATATTTCCGGACGATTTCTTGGACTCCGTCTTCAGTGACTGTCTCATAGTCTTCTCTGTTTTTGAAAGGAAGATGTCCGGCGAGCTCACACAGGGCAACGTTGAAGGCCGACTCTTCTTTGGCCCCAAAACAGGACAGCCGGGGCCATACGATAACCCTCACCCCATTCCGGGACACAGACGGGTCAGGCTCCCTCCTTGGAGGGCAACCTCGGGTGATGAAGAGGTTGTGTGCGATGTTCCTATCAACCAGAATATCAGTCAGACTACAAACTGCGTTGACTGTCAAATCCAGGTTTGAACCCTGGGTGTAGAAGAGAAAGCCTCCTGGGAAGTCCAGAAGGCGATACAAGTTTTTTTTAGGCAGGATCGGTTCTGCCGGGGAGGTTTCAATCCTCAGCTGGTGGTTTAGGTAGTAGCCGTGAAGATGGAGATGGTTGACTGAAGCAAAACCACCCATGCTGTTAAAACCAACTCTGAATCCTGGATCAGCGCTCAGCAGAACCGATTCTATCCCCATCTGGACCGCCAGAGGTGTCAGTATCTGTGGGTGACACCTGTCCGGTTCAGGTACGAGCAGACAGTGACCGAATTCCAACGGACTTACGTTTATAATGACTTTGCACTTCCTTTTTGAACCATTTTGATGGCATCTAGCTTCACACTCTTTCTGTAGCTCAAACAGCAGCTCTTTTGGGTTGATCTTGTTGAAATTGAACTGCTGCGGGTCAAAGTTCTGCCGGACGCTCAGGATCTCCTGAGGTTTTCGTCTCTCGATGCCCCTCATGATGTTCAGCTGAGCGATGTAGGCACACGGACCGGGAAGGATCCGCGTCTCCAGATCGTCCAGATGATACCGGAACAGACCGGCGTTTCTCTTCTCTGTCCATCCGGACCGCAGCGCGATGTCAAACCTCGACCTGGTCTGCTGTCCACAACAAACATTACCTATAAAGTCCTCGTTAGTGTAGGTGAAAACGGTACAATCAACCATAGTTTTGGTACATTATATACACTATTTTCCCATTCAAATAACGCTAACGTGTACTAGAATAATATAGCCCGCTCATGCATGTGCTGGCATGCATTGAACGTGTCTGATTGGTCACGGGGAGTCATGTGACACAGCGGTGGCTTGTATGGAAAGTGAGAGAGCTCATGCCGTTTGTCAACGAGATTTGTAGTTTCGCGTCTGTTTCGCTTTATCCATTTTAATTTTTAATATACACTACCGTTTTTAAAATATACTTTTAAAAAGCACACATTAAACTGATTAATAGTGAGAGTAAAGACGTTCTATCTGTTCTTCAAAAGCCTGAAAAATTATATATATATATATATATATATATATATATATAAATAATATTAAGCAGAACAACTGCTTTTAACACCGATAATAATAAGAAAGGAAGGATCATGTGACATTGAACATTGGAGTAATGGCTCCTGAATATATTAAAAATATATTTAAATAGTAATATCTTAAATTGCAATAAAATATCACAATATTACTGTGTTTACTCTATTTATCAAATAAATCCTGCCTTGTTTTTGAAAGAAGTCTCTTATTTACTATTATAAAATCTTGTGAACTCTAGACTTTCATCATTTTGTTAAATATGCACATATTATAATACATCAAAGGTGAGCCCACTGAAAATATCAGATATTTTTGTTTTCTAATATGCAGTAGTTAAAATGGTTTTTTTTAACAATAAAATATTTAATAACATGTTTTATGTAAATTAATGTTTTTGCCCTTTTAAATATGAAAAGGGATTAAAAAGGAAAAAAAAATAGAAACCCATCTCAATTATCAGCAGTCACAAAATTTAAAAATGAATGATTTTACCGATTATAAAACATAAAATAGCAGGTGTACTGTATGAGCAAAATGTCACCAAATGTCAACCAATTCTCATGTTAGAGACAAAGGTTATATATAAAAAAATCTTTACAAATTCCAAAGTTTAATTTAGTTTTTTTTTTAAATGACTAGTAGTTGCAAAACAGTGTGGAAAGTCAGAATTATTAAACCCAACCAAATAAATCTACTTGTTAAACTGTTAAAAACAAAAGCAAGAATAAAAACAAGACCACCAAACTTGAAACAAAACTAGTGTTTATATAAAACCAGAATACATAATTTCACATTCAAAAATTAAGACCTGAATATACATGATATCCAACAAATGTGCCGAGGCATAAGTATGATCAATACTTTCAATGTGTGCTCATCACACATATAAGGGGAATGAATAAAAGTATATTTTGGAATGTGCATGTAAAATAAATTGAGTGCACGTAACGGAATGGAAGTGAATAAACTTAATATTTGGTCTCTGTAGACAGTATGAAATGTGTGCTACATTTTTACCCATAGTGGACAAGTGGAAAAAAACACTCCCTTATACAATTGTATTACCATTGACTCCGCCCTCGTTGTTTCGAATGAGGCCGTACTCAATAGCCAGATCCAGGCAGCGCTGGGCGGCTTTCTGAACGGAGGCCTGTTTGGGATCGTCTCCTTTAGCCAGGACAGAGAGGATCTCCAGAGCCTCGCTCTCCATCAGTTTCTCAGCTAGACTTTTTTCGGCCTGCATGAGGTTCATTACGATGACCACCCCACGATGCCGCAGGTCCTGACTTTCGCTGAGCAGCAGAGCCTGGAAGATCTCCAGCCAGTGGCTCGTCTACAGAAAAGTATGTGAATTGAGATGAAGAATGTGAGGATTTCTTAATCAAGTAAGACTCAAATCGGTACTCACTGTGTCAGGAATACGTGTACACAGCTCGGGCATCTCTCCGGTCAGCACGGCCAGCGTGCCTGATGCAGCCTTCCTCAATCGCTCATCATCTTCACCACTGTAGAGCACCAGCAGCTTGAGACGGTCACTGTCTGTAGCCAAGTAACACTTCTGCACCTGATACATCAAAAACCACAAAATCAGTCTTTTCTAGAAGGATTTGGATCACAGTCAGGTCCAAAAACACATACTGTCATGTGACGTACCTCAGCGCTTAAGGCAAGATTGCACATACACTCCGTGGCAGCAGCTCGGACCATGTCATGCTCCTCAAACATGTAGCCCTCTATTTTAGGCACAGCTTTCTCCTTGATGATCTTCTGCCTGTGGGATTGAAATGTGGTTTTGATGGTTGGGTTGTTCTGTTGTTCAGTGGCTTAATGGAATAGTACACCAAAAATGAAAATTTGCTGAAAATTTACTTGCCCTCTGGCCATCCAAGGTGTAGATGAGTTTGTTTCTTCATCAAAACAGATTTGGTGAAATTACAAATTGTAATTAGCATTACATCACTTGCTCACCAATGGACCCTCTGCAGTGAATGGGTGCCGTCAGAATCCGAACAGAAACATCACAACAACCCACAAGTAATCCACACAACTCCAGTCCATCAACTAACATCTTGTAAAGCGAAAAGCTGTGTGCTTGTAATAAATAAAATCCATCATTAAGTCGGTTTCAAATTAAAATTCAATTTCACTGGAGAAAGCAATACTATGGATTGAGGGCTTGTATTTTAGCCAGAAGCAACAGTTTTAAGTTAAAAACCTCTTAATGATGGAATTGTTATCTAAAAGACATACAGTTTTTCACTTCACAAGGCATTAATTAATGGACTGGAGTCGTGTGGATTACTTGTGATGTTTTTAATCAGCTGTTTGGACTCTCATTCTGACGGCACCCATTCACTGCAGAGGATCATTTGGTGAGCAAGTAATATAATGCCAAATTTCTCCAAATCTGTTCAGATGATAAAAAAAAAACTCATCTACATCTTGGATAGCCTGAGGCTTAGTACATTTTTAGCAAATTTAAATTTTTGGGTGAAATATTCCTTTAAATTTCCGATTCAATTCGGAAATAGTGATAGCTAACCTGAGTCTCTCACTGATGCCCGCCAGGTTGGTGAGGGCCATCAGAGCCTCAAAGTTCTGCAGCATCGTGCAGTCCAGCGCCAAAAGACTGACCAGGGGTCTCACCACCTCATAGACCTACACAATCACATTAGACATTCAATTCCTGATTGTAATCAGTGAGAAGAGGGAAATAAGGTGTTGATGTACCCTCTCGCCCAGAAATGCAATCTCAGGGTTGGATGTGATGGTGATCTTGGCCAGCGCTTGCGCTGCTTTGGTCTTACCCCGATCTGTGCTCTCAGAAACTAGCGGTAGCAAGGCCTGCATCAAGGAAACAAGAAAACGGTCACATGCTATCATTCAAAATTTTGGGTTCAGCAAGATTTTTGCTTTTGAAAGCAATTTACAGCTTTTTTTTTTTTTTTTTAGCAAGGATGCATTAAATTAATCAAAAGTGACAGGAAAGACATGTAATGTTACAAAATATTTCCATTGCAGTTTTTATATATTAAAATAGAAAGTTATTTTAAATGGTAATATATTTCTCATTATTACTGTTTTTACTGTATTTTTAAACAAATAAATGCAGCCTTGGACAAGCATAAGTGACTTCTTACAAAAACATTTTATAATCGATTAATCACATCCAAAATAAAAGTTTTGGTTTACATTATATATGTATGTGTACTGTGTATATTTATTATGTATATATAAATACACACACATACAGTATATATTTTATACATTTATATATTCATATTCTTATATTTTATATTATATATAAACATATTTAATATATAAACATAACATATGTTTCTTAAATATATTTTTATTTATATATACACAATAGTGCTGTCAAACGATTAATCGCATCCAAAATAAAAGTTTTTGTTTACATAATATGTGTGTGTATATTGTGTATATTTATTATGTATATATAAATACAAACACATGCATGTATATATTTAAGAAAAATATTTTGTTTAAATATTATATATATTTCTATATAATATAAAAAATAAGAATATATAAATGTATAAACATGCATGTATTTTTAAAATATATACTGTATGTGTATGTATTTATATATACATACATAATAAATATACACAGTACACATACATATATAATGTAAACAAAAACTTTTATTTTGGATGCGATTAATCGTTTGACAGCACTATTTATAATCTTACCAATCACAAACATTTGAATGGTAATGTACATTAAAATAATGGTGTGAAATGTTCTCATTCTGAAAGTCAACAGGCGAGATGAAGAATATACTTACTTTTCCTCCTCCTTGTGCCACAACTAACCCTCTCTCCTCCTGTCTCTCCACCAGAGCCAAAATCACCCTGTCAGGGAGAGGGAGACAGACCTTATTTAATCTGATAAAGGGGCCATTTCCTTGGATAGAGAATAACCATTTTGCACACTGAAATCCATTTTCAAACAATCTCCCCTGATGGAACAATTTGAGCCAAGGCTTAATCTGAATTTGGGACAGTAGTTGTGCCAGCAGTGGGAAAGGGCCAAAACTGGAGTGCATATAAATTACTTTGACAGTGGCAGCCTTTGAATTTGGCCAGAATTTTTCAAATTGATTGTGCTTCAGAATATTTCTAGACATGATCAAACTGAAAGCAGACCTGGCGATACACTCTCTGCAGGCCTCTGTGAGGGCGGGACTCTCTTGTTTCACCATACAAACCAACGCTGACACCACCCCGGCCTCCAAGAGCTTCACCAATCTCTTCTCTACAAATGACTGGGCATCCTACATGACAACATGATGAGACATCACTGTAGTCACTGTAATATTAAAATTCATTTATTCACCCTCATGTTGTTTCAAACCCCTGAGACTTTCTTCTTTCCATAACAAAAGGACGGAAAAGAGCAATTAATTATTGAATTTTTGGTCTGTTTTCACACAAACTAAAGCGTGGCTTCAGAAGATGCCAATAAGTCATATGGACTACATTTATGGTGATTTTTGGAAGAGCAGCATGAACACTCTGCTAAACATCTTCTTTTGTGTTCTTCAGAAAAACAAGAAAGTGATACGGGTTTGAAATGACATAAGATTACGTAAACAGAGAAAGCATGTTCATTCTCAGCATCGTATTTGACACACATACCTTTGGATGCTCCTCGGGTACGTGCTGTTTAGCATATTTAGCTAGTTCCACCATCTGAGGGTCTGGCTTCTCAACATCATAGCTGTTGGTGCAGTTAACCAGCGTCGATCCAACTGCATATAACACTGTTTTGTCTTCAGACTGCAAAGAAAATGAGAACATGAGGGAGTTGCATAGATGTCAACAATTAGCATTATGGACAATCTCCAAAACAGAGAGAAAGGCGATACCTTAGCCAGCTCAAACATGGCCTGAAGGGCTTTCTTATCCTCCACCAGGTCCTCTTTCACATCGGCGTCCAGCGTGAGGTAGGCCAGACCCTCGATGGCCCATCGTCGGGATGTTGGGGGAAGAGCTTCATTGCAGAGCCACCTGGGAAAGAAAGACAGCTGAAGGCCACCTGCATGTACATCTTTGCAATTATAGATCATTCTGCTTCTCTAAAGAGGTCTGCCTTACATATGCACGTCCATATAAAAAATTGCTTTTGCTGCAGCGGCAAAATTAAAAGGGTAAAATGAAGACATCTGCATAGGTTTAAATGCTTCTGGTATTGCATATGAATAACAGCTGAACATGAGCAGAGTCCTCGATTAATAAAAACTACCCAAATATGATGATCCCCTTGTGACAGACCTCTTTCTTAAAATATAAGGCAAAAAATATACATACCTTAAAATATAGGAAGAAATACATTTTGATGTGTAAATAATGTGTCATGTTTCATATTTACATGACATTTTATATTAATATTATAAAGATGTATATCAATAGATATTACATAAAATATAAGATTAAGTTTATATTTTCATTGTAATAATGTAATAAACACATATAAAATAATATTATTCATTTAAAATGTATAAATATAACTAAATAATAATCACTAAGTCAATACATTAAATATTTTATTAAATATTCAAATAAAATATAAATGTGTAAATATAAATAATGTATAATGTTTCATGTCTACGAGACAATTTATAAAACATTATAAAGATGTATAATAGTTCAAAAGATATTGCATATTATATTATATTTTATGTTTATATTTTCAATGTAAAATGTGATCTCAACATATAAAAAATAATATTATATATTTAAAAACAACTAAATGATAAGACATTAATTATATATAAATTGATACATTAAATAATTTATTAAATATACAAATAAAATATTTATTTTATCTTTTAAATGGTAATAATGCAATATCAATATAAATATAATATATAAACAATATATAATATATTAACGACATTTTAGTAATGAATATTAGTAAGTAATATATAAATTAATAAATCAAATAATTTGTTTAATAGTAAGTATATAACTAATAATAAAATTGTACATTAATAAATAAAAGAACTTCTTACATAATATTCACAAAATAATAAATAAAAATAATACATCAATAAAATTATATATATATTTTTTTTATCATAAATAAACAATTTTCCTTAAAAATATGAAGTTAATATGTTAATGAGATCTCCTAAAAAACATTTTGCTAAATCTTTTCTCAGCCTCCTAACATTAGTATGAAAACCCCTAAAGTGGATTTTTTAACCCGCTGAGGGAAAATGAGTGGTTCCCCTCACAAAACTGACCACTACAACGCTATAGACCAATTTGGCGTAGACTTCACAGTTATTGAAGTGTTGGGAAACAGGTAAAATCCATGGAATAAGAGAAAAAAAAATATTTTTGTGCCTTTGGATGTCAGAATCGGAATGCAAATAATTTTTATAGAATACTGTCGTCAAAGAAGCCATTTGAAACTAAAGGCGGACGTTTAAACAGACATACTGTCCATGGATGAAACCTGCTAGGATTACTCTACTTTTAAAGCATAAATTTGATTTAAACAATAGGTCTACATAATATTCACATATGCAGTTCATAGGGGACATATTGTATTAGCCCTACAGTTACAGCATGAAATCATTTTTAAACCTATTGCTATTAACATTTTACATAACATTTATGTATTTTAACTCACAATTCTGACTTTTTTTCTTGCAAACACAAGTTTATATGTTCTAGTTCAGACTTTATAACTCGATTTAACTCAACAATAGCGAGTTTGTCAATTCGGAGGAAAAAAAGCCAGAAGTCAGGGATATAAACTCGAGGGAAAAGAGAGAACGAGTTGATTTTCCTTCTGAGATATAATCTCGAAATATAAACTCAAATTTGCCTTTTTTTTTTAAAATTCTTTTACTCCATGGCTTCCATAGACTGCTACTTGAAAACTGTCATTTTCTGCCACCAGATAGGCTCCGCCCACAAAAATCGTCACACACCGAATTGCTCAAAACTTACTTCCTGCACTGCTTGGCGAGTTTAAGTGTTGAACCTTCTGCAAACTGCTTCATGCTGAAATCGGTGCCTCCAGCGGAGCCAAGCTTGCACAACCCCTACAAAACACACCAAACGTACAGAATTGAGGGAAAATAGATAAAGCTCTCGAAATGTAGATGTCTTTGAGTCTGAACACTCACCACCAGTGCTCGCACACGTATCCGGTCATTTTCGCTCTTCTTGTACAGGTCTTTGAGTAGAGCCACGCCATTGGCTGTGATGAAGGACGCTCTCTTGGCTTTTCCGGCGGCGTGAATGAGCGACTCCACTGCCACCTGCTGGTGAGTGATGTTTTCGGACGCACAAAGGGAAATGACAGCATCTATGATACCGCTCAGCTCCAGGGTGCGATTTCCCACATCACTGGGACCCTGCAGCAGTACAGAGACCGTCTGTATCGCTCGTAGTTTACGCTCCATATCTGAGCTGCCAAAGTGATACCTGTAAAAAAAAAAAATGAAAATGGAGAGTGTATTGTTTTTCTCTGAGTTTTCTTTGAGGTTATCTCTCACAACTCTGCCTATATATAACTTACTGGACATATTCCTCACAGAGCTTGTTGAAGTTTTCCCTCTCTTTATCACTCTTCAGGTCATCATAAAGCTTATTAAGCAGAACGGAGCAGCTCATAGGAGTGTTGTCCGTGAGCGGCGGCCCACCTTCGACCTCGGGTACAGTTCCTGCTACTTCTAGAATCTTCTTCAGCCCTAAAGAAAAGTACAAAAAGGCATCAAATGACCTGTTCAGGTGTCAAAGGATTTCTAACATCAGTGATGTCTACACATGTCTAGTAAATCTCAAATGAGAGCAGATCAAAGCCTGTCAAACGTACCCTGGTCGATGACCCACAGGGTGAGAGAGTTGTCTGGGTTTTTCAAGGATTTTCGTGGCACCTGTTTGACCAGCAGGTTGATGGCGCTGTCACGTCCGGCTCCAGACACGCTGGATGCAGGAAGCATGTCAATTAGATGACGCAACATGGAACGCAACTCACGGGAGGGTTCTGCAATACACACAAAGCATTTTCAAGATTGATGCAATTTCAGCTTCATATTTATGACCCAAGACACCAGAAGTACTAATATAATATCAGCGGATGTTTTGCATGTATTATTACAGCAATTTCCAACAATTATACTTGTATAATTGCAAACTCTTTGAAGTTTGCAGACTGGAGGAAATATGATAAAAAAATATGACGAAAAATATTACAGGGCATTCTGGAATACTGGATTCTAATTGGTTAATGTGCAGTGAAATCTTTTTATGTAATTTTTCAATTTTGTTTTTCCAAGGAAACCGATTGCATAGCTATCCAAGTTTCTCATATCATTATTTTTCATATCACTATTTCTTCTCATAAAATACAATAAAAAAGAAAAAACAAACAAAAAAAACAAACTCAAATCATTATTTCATCACCACTTTATTGACATTTTTTATCTGTTTTATTTATTTATTTATTTACTTAAGTAGTCATGTAATAAGTGAGACAATGTACTGTAAGCCAGTCATTTTCATAAAATAAACCCCATCAAGACGACAAAATCTCTCTGATTCATGTCGGGGTCCTGATCCACCAGTTTGGGTTTATTTTGCGATAACAGTCATACACTGTTATTTTATTTTACTTTATCATTGAGATACTATTACAGTTTTTATTAAGATTTTTAATGAGTTTTTATTTTTATATTTTCCATTTTAATATTACTTAAAGTTTTATTAATTTTATTGTTTTTTTGGTCATTTTTAGTAGTTTTGGTTTATAAAAATATACAATATATATTTTATATATATAATATGTATGAATAAATAAATAAATATATATATATATATATATATATATATATATGAAAACAAAAACTACTAAAAATGACCAAAAAGAACAATAAAATTGCTAGCTGCCAAGGCGTAACTTGTTGAACTAAATGAAATATTAATAAAAACCACATAGACATATATATATTTGTGCTGTCAAACGATTAATCGCATCCAAAATAAAAGTTTTTGTTTACATAATATATGTATGTGTACTGTGTATATTTATTATGTATATATAAAGACACACATACAGCATATATTTTGAAAATATTTACATGTATATATTTATATTCATATAAATTATATCATATATAAATGAAGAGTTTATTTGCAAAAACAAATAACTCCGTTTTTATTTAATTTTCAAAAATCATGTTTTTTTATTATGCTATCATTTTTTAATTGTGTTTTATTGTGTTAGTTAGCTAGTATTTTTTAGTAATTCTGTACCTAATCAAAATAACCCGACTGCGGTATGACTGAAATTAATCGGAATGCACAATGAAAAAACATGATTTTTGAAAATTGTTAAAAACGCAGTTATCTGTTTTTGTAAATGAACTCTTCAAATATATTTAATATTACAGTACACACACATATATTATGTAAACAAAAACTTTTATTTTGGATGTGATTTATCATGATTAATTGTTTGACAGCACTACTAATATGTATATATATATATATATATATATATATATATACACATATATGTATATGTATGTATATATATATATATATATATATATATATTTAGTTCAACAAGTTAAGTTACGCCTTGGCAACTAGCTGAAATAAAAAGGCTTTTATATTTTATTTAATTTCAAATGTATTTAATTATTTAATTTATCATTTATTTCAAGTAATTAGTTTCAGTTAACTATAATAACCCTGTGGCCACAAACACTTATTTTAGTCTTTAAACTGACATAACCCAGTCTTAAAGAAGTAGAACAGACATTCTCTGCTGGAAATTATTTCTGGGCTTAAAGTAGGTCACTGAAATGAGCTCTCAAAGTGAAGGTTGGTGTCTCACCTGGCAGTATGGCCTCATCTTTCCCTCTGATCTCTTTCTTCATGCCCTCCGTAAGAGCCTCGAACATCACCTGGATCAGATGGCATGCTGAGAGAGACCCAGTGGAAGCAGCAGAACCCATGACGCCGCACAACCTGTCCATGCCCACCTCGTTCACAATGGCCATGGTCTACAAACAAAACAATATGCATAACTTAAGATACCTTTGGGTTAAAATAATAAACTTGATTGTGAGGGGAAGTTACTCACCCTTGACTGGTGTCCGGTGCACAGGCCAACCAGAGTTCTGAGAGCAGAAAGGATCAGTTCCTCCTGCTGGGAGTCGAGAAGATTCTGGAGGAGTTTGACTCCATCGTTTCTGAAGATCTGCTCGGCTCCTGCGTCCTCCCGTGAAAGCACCACCAGATTCTGAGCAGCCTGATTGAAACGCAACAGAGAACATCTCAAGGACTGTATGGTATAAATTACAACAAGTTTAAAGGTGGTCTTTCCCACCTTCTGTCTGTCTGAAATTGGCGCTGAACTGTCCAGAAGGAGCTTGAACATCTGTTGAACTCGTGAGTCTGTGGAGGAGAGCTGTGCTGCCTATATATAAACACAAATATGGCTTCATTTTCAGGTCATAAATAGTAATATATACCTTCACAAGCACCACTCATAACCCACCTTCTGCTGGATCTGTGCTCCTAGCTGTCTAAGCAGATCCTGGAAAGCTTTATTCTTGGGTTCCAGCTGTGCACATTTCTGAGCGTCCATAAATGCCTGATCTAACCGCCCAAGCTTCTGGAGAGCCTGCGCTCGACGGAATCGGGCCTTGACGTCACCTTGATCCACATCCAAAGCTTGAGAACGGGAAACACCATTCGGTTAGAGTGATGAACATGATGTTGGTCATGAAGGTGAAACCCTAGATGTCATTTTTACCTTTGGTGGCATCTGCCTCTGCTTTGGTGTGGTCTTCAAGTTTAAGATAGCATGCTGCTCGGTTGCGGTACAGAACCGCACTCTCGGATTGACAGTCGCTGATCTTTAGAGCTTTGGTGTAGCAGCTGAGAGCTTGTTGAACATCACCGGCTTTAAAATGGTTGTTTCCTTCCTCCCTCAGCGTAGAGGAGTCCTGGGACATCTATGTATTAATGAAAACACATTAAATTTGGAAATAGAATAGAACTGAACTATATAGAAGAGAATAGATGTTTTATTGCAACATGAATGGGGCTACTGCAATAATTGGCACTGCAATATGCAAAACAAATGCATTTAAAAATGAAGAAGAATCAAAGTCACGGTAACACTTTATTTTAAGGTGTCCTTGTTACACATGTTATATGTACTTATTATTATAATAACAATTAATTATGCATAATTACATGCAAGCATCCCTAAGCCAAACCCTAACCATATAGCAAGTAGTGTCCATGTAGTTAATTAATATTACTCAGTATTTAAATGTATAATTGGACTGTAACAAGGACGCCTTAAAATAAAGTGTAACCAAAGTCACTACACAAAAAATGTGTTCGCAAATAATACATATTTCATTATGCGTAGCATCATATGCAGGCATCATAACATCTGTGACTAGAGCTGTAGCAGTAACTACGGTGAAGTTGCATGGTAAACATACGTAAAACTCACCTTTCACTGCGTCGTTTGCTGTTTTCAGATAAATAAAAAAACGTTCGGGGTTTTAATACAATCTAAACTATTTCTACTTGTTTTAAAAACGCCGTAAAATATTCCCAGTGCTCTCAAAACCTACTATTTTTCTGTTCACTCTGTTCTCGACTGTTCTGCCTGTCCGCTTCCTGGTTTTGATACGCGAGATGACGCCGCAGAATCCTACTGGTTGAGCGTCTAGTTGCGTAATTAATATTCATGAGCCCAGCCTTGAGCTCCGCCTTATTTGCGCGTTTTGACCATATAAGTCCAGCAACATCCAACATAGGAATCTATTCATTTGAATTCCGTTGTACTGACAGAGGCAATAAAATAAACATTAACATCTGCCTGCCTTTCTCTCTGCTGAAAGAATGTTTTCCTTTTCTGCATAACTTATTCTAGATTTCTAGATATTTATTTACATTTCATGTATATTAAAATAATCTATCTGTTCATACAGAATTGACTTTCAAAAATAAAAGCACACGGAGAAGTATTCACTAAAATTGACAACTAGCCCTGGTCTGGACTGATTAAAATTTTCTGGATTGTATGTTTGCACCGTTTAACAAGTACTAACTCCCACAGTAATCTAACCAATCAGAAACCAGTGCGTCTCAGCCCTCAGAAAACTTCATTTCCCACAATGCTCTGCTCCATTCTCAAGCTCTCGCATAGGATCACAGACGTTTTTCAGGAGGAAATAACGGGTAAATATTTGATGTCCCGTGACTGCTTTCTCGTTTAAAATCCATGCCACTAACAGGTCAGCCGTTTCAACAAACGCTAGAAGTGCAGTATAATGATTTTAACCGTTAGAAGGGTGTTTTCTGTAGCTTGATCGCGCGCTTGTATTGAAGAATAGACCAGAGCCAATGTATTTACATGCTGCACGCACATAGTACGCGATCGTACCTGCGGATCTAGCTGATAAACTCTTATATTTGATTCTGATCTTGAGCGGGAATGTCAGTTAGAGGTGGAGAGATCGGACAAACGAGTAACTTGCCTCCATGTGCAGATACAGGCTAGGCTGTCTGTGGATATCAGTTGGTTTGTCTATGGCGACAAGCGGGTTTAATGATAAACTTAAAGGCTTAAAGGCTCTGATATCAGTGCTGATAATAACCTTCCCACACAAGAAGAGGCCATAATTTCAGGCATATTTCTGGAAAGTCATGTTGAGGTCTTTGGGACTTTCAGGGCAAGACTAGGCTGCTGCTTTTACATACTGATCACTTTCCTCGCTTGTTATTTATTTTTTGCATATCTATATTGTAATGTATCTGTATATTTAATCTTTTTATTTTTCAAACAGTCAGTGATTACTGTGATTTAATCAGTCTCAGAGATGCAAAAATTAAAAAAAAAAAAAAAAATTTTTAATTCATTTTTTAAATTAATTTTCTTTTAATTATGGCCAAAAGCCGATATCATAAATCTACAGTCTTTTGTCTGTTGTTAAATCAAGTTTTTACAATTTGTGTTTGGCCAATATGGGATTTTTAATTGCTGATGCCAGTACTGATGCTGTTGGATGACCAATATAAAGGCACATGAGCTGTACAACTTTACTGAGATGTAATCTAATGAATATTCATTCAAATATAGAAAAATATATTTAATATCCATTTATGAGGCCTTTTGGGACTGGCTTCTGATAATCCGCTAATTATCAGCCAAATATCAAATAGTAGTCCATCAACCTGCCCGATATATTGGTCTGTCATTATTCACAATGATCCTCCAATTAATAATTTTTCATGCTAACATTCTAATGTCTAATATGAAAAAACGGAAAATTATTGATGCTCCAAAATTTATTTTTTAATTTAATTTTTTTTGTACTATTTTTGGCTAAATATGTTTTCAGAATATTTTCAAAAATAAAATAAAATAATAAATAATAATAAAAAATAATTAATAAATAAATGAATATAATTTAAATGATATTTTGTATTATAACCTGCTTCCAGAATCCACAGATTCAGACTTGAATGATGATTTAAATAATTACTTAAACTTCCCTGCCGTGTTTTGCATTGGGAATAATGTGTGTTTTTAATTGATTTATTGATTGGCTTCCATTGTCTTGATTTAGGCTTTAGTAGATGCTTGTGTTTGCATGTCTAGTGTTTGGGAAAATCATTAAATTACACTGTTCACTGAGATTGTTTGTTTTCACAGGTGCTTGGCTCTCTGTTTCTGAGGCTTGCTGTGGAAATCTGAGCTTCAAAATAGGAAACATGGAAGAAAGACCTTTAAACCAACTCTATTCATTAGTTTTCTAAAACTAGGTTTACCATCTTCCTTCAAGAGCTGTTCCATTAAGATTCCCTTTTGTAACCTCCTCAGTTTTATGTAGCCGTTCCTGGACGTTCTCCATTTTGGACGTTGGATCGGTTGAGCTGTTTACCAGTGCTGGAGGAAAGGCCTAATCCCAAATCCTTCTGGAGAGCGCTAAGACACTGCCTGACTCCAAGCTGACGGGATTAACTTCATATTAGATTTGAGAGACAAGGGAAAGAGAACACCTGCTTGTTTTTACAGGCAAATCCAGGCCACGCTGCTCTGGATCCTGGATCTTGGATCTTGTATGCGAAGCACCACCTTCCATTGTCAAGTTTGGCACAATTTGTGCACTTCCTAGAATTGCCTCCTGTTGTAGGACTTGATAATCCAGAATCATTCAGAATCAAGGTCAGTCGTCCTTGACTGCAGAGAAGGGACGGTGCTCGTGTTCAGCCACCAAATATTAAGACTAGAGACTTTGTTGGATACATTAATACATTATGACATTAAAAGCGTAGTGCACAAGCAGATCTGCATCATCTGTGTCCGAGAAGACCCATCAGCCAAGCTGGAAAGAAGAAAAAGGCTTAAGAAAGAGGGGGCGTACTGAGCCAGGTCGTTCTTATTCTGCTCTGGTCGTTTCTCTGCTCAGTGGAAACCTGCATTCGTTGCGATGGCTCTTTGGCCGACTCAGACCGGAGTGACCACTGCCCTGTGAAGGACTACACTCAAGCCTGTAAGTCAGAAAACACACACACACACACTAGTGGTGCAACGGATCACAAAACTCACGGTTCGGATCATACTACAGATTTTGAGTCACGGATCGGATCATTTTTCGGATCAGCAAAAAAAAAAAAATGCTTTTATTTATTACTAAAAGCTTACTTCTATACCCCAGCAGAAACTACTAGCTTAACTACTATATACAAGAACAATTGCACAAATTACAAGCATAGATGAACAGCCTAAAACATAAAATTACAGGCTATATAAAGACAGTAACAGTAGTATTCAGGTGCAGAAATGTAATAAGTGTAAAACAACACAATAATTCTTACCGCATAAGTTAAATTCAGATTAATCTTTGTTAAAGCTGTGGTGTTGTTTGATTAGCAGACAAGACAGTAGGTATTTCTAGGCTGCTGCTGTCTCTTTTAAGATGAATACTGGACCTAATACTGACACACACATTCCATTTCTTTCTTAGTCAGCTGTATACTTTAACTTAAGACATGGACATAACCTACTGTGTTTACCAGAATACTTGCCAAAATGGGTATTTTCACATAACTTTGCGTGTATGTATCCATCCATTGAGGCGTTCTGAAACGCGGTATCTGAATCGCGCTGCACTCTCTCTCTCTCTCTGCGCGTGCATGCAGCACGCTTCCGTGTTTGCGCCAGCGGCTGAGCGCAGAAAACGGCGCGCGAGTCCCGATTCGATTTCTCCTTCATCTGAATGGTCTGAAATTGCTTGAATGTGTAATTTGGCAAGACAAAACACGTGCAAATGATAACTTTCAGTCTATACTGGTTGAACTAAACAGTTAATCCGCGAATCACATGCGTGCCGAACCGTGGGGACTGGTCCGTGCGGATCATCTATGATCCGTTGCACCCCTAACACACACACACACACACACACACACACACACACACACACACACACACACACACACACACACACACACACACACACACACACACACACACACACAGACAGACACAGACAGAGTGGTGGAAAGAGTACTGAAAATTTGTACTTAAGTACAAGTACTGTTACATTGCTGAAATAGTACTCAATTACAAGTAAAAGTACTGGTGCCAAAACAGTACTTAAGTAAAAGTACCAAGTACTCTTCTCAAAAACTACTCCGAGTACTAGTTACTTTTTAGTGGTGATATTTAATGAATTACCAAAAAATATTAATTCATATCTTCGCTTCTGGGTCCTAACGCTCTGCCAGATGCCCCAAGAAAACAACAAACTGTGCTAATATACACCCACGATGTCATGT
Organism: Tor tambroides; assembly: GCA_021397915.2. NCBI lineage: Eukaryota > Metazoa > Chordata > Actinopteri > Cypriniformes > Cyprinidae > Tor > Tor tambroides. Next base: position 17,752 of record JAFVLL020022389.1, read on the forward strand.
AATACTGAAAAATTATAACCCTAACCTTTATCTCCATACTGAAAACCCAGATGGCCAGACAGCGATTCAGACAAAATATCAGTGTCTGAGACACTGTGAGCACGGAGACTGTAGTGTGCACAGCAAATTTTTAAATACTTAGCTTAAATATGTAATATTAATTAAATAGTGCTCATAAATGACTGTTGAGATAGTATTCTCAAATGAAATGAGTAGAGACATGGATCCGGAAACTGCAGTCCTTACGTCAGACTTAACAAGAGGATTCTCCCCAAGCTGTCAAACTGATGTCATCAGAGCGAAAACCGCAGTCCAGAGCGGAAGTGAATTTTCAGTTTTTGATTAAATATTACGAAGGTAGACAAGGTGTATTGACACAGTTTAATTATTCACCAAAAGACTAGTAATGTGCACTCAAAAGTAAGTAGGGTCATTTTTGATTTCATGACGACTTCAATCATTTTCAATACCACTGGCAAAACTACCACATACTGTATACTGCCATATAGATATTTTAATATTTCAAATTGTTGTTCATCCATTTTTTGCAAAGAAAACATTATTTCAAGCTTTGAGTGGTTTAATCCAAGTCTTTTAAAAAAACACACGTTCGCTTTATATGATGAACAGATTTTAATATAGGCTTTTATTTACATAGCCTACATATAAACATTGATTAATTACCATTACAAAAATCTCAATCTTAAACATTTGCTCATTCTGTGTATTTGTGTCTTTAAAATAGGGTAACTTTGTTGCAAAAGCTTACAGCAAAGAAGCTTGATTTCAAACTGAACTGAATTTACAAAAAAAGACAAGTACACAGTCAGTAATAAAATTCTAAAACAAATGACCTCAATTCAGTTGAGGTATTCGAAATATGACAACACTGAATTTTTATAAGCAGTGATTTAAGAGCCATATATGTTATTTATTTAGATAAATGGAACATCAGATGGCTTTGACCTGTAATGTCTGTACAATGTAGTGATGCAGTTAGACAGACTAGGATATTTATATGTACAAATCATACAAATATCCCATTCCGAAACATTTCTAGCATAAACTTACATTGTAAAGAAATTAAAGTTCCATCTTTCATATTGAAAGACTTTCTGGTGCATTTCACTTACAGTCAATAAAATTTCCAGTAGCATTTTCATCGGTCAGGCGTGGATCTAATCTGAATGAGACTTTTTTCAAAGTTTAATCTAGGAGCAAAGATAAATAAAAGCACAGAGTGTTCGTGATTGCACACATTCTGAGTGCGCACAAGCAATATTGGAGTGAGAGGACAGACAGTTCATTTGTATAAATTAGGCCTATTTGAGAGCTCGCATCCAGTTTTCTGAGATTACATGAATGTGTTCTCAAGTTACAATAAAGCGCTCGCCACATTTGCGCGGGAATGATTAAAATTATGCTGAATACCTGCAATCCCGCGCGGATATTCATACTCTGTACTTGACAGGAGGCGGATGCGTATCAAACTCGCTGTCGGAGAGGTGAGACGCAGCGTGTATCGTTGTATATACGGTAGATATGGTGGAAAATGAGTAATAGAACCGTGTCAGATATTTCAGCATCGGTATCAAAATATAGATATTTATGACAACACTACCATGTAGTTTGTTTCTCCAAACTTTGACTCCAGTTACGCTGAGCTCCCTCACTGTCTGGTCAGTGGTCAGCTCTTAATAACCTGCTGCAGCGGTGGTTTTTCCCGGTTCAGATATCAGGGCTTTTATTGGTCCGTTTACGATCGGATATCTTTACTGGCTACTGAAATGCCGTCAAAGGCTTGAATATCAATTCAAATTGGGCGTACTCAGTAACGAACTATGATTTAAATGTAACGAAGTAGATTGTTTTGCTTAATTTGTACTTAAGTACAAGTAAAAGTACATCTTAAAAAATATACTCAAAAAAGTACAAGTACCCGAAAAAACTACTTAATTACAGTAACGTGAGTAGTTGTAATTCGTTACCTCCACCACTACACACACACACACACACGTACACGTGGGCGTCACCTTGTTTTAAAAACAAAGATAGTTGGGTGGTGCTGATGTGCTTAATAATAATTTTTTTTTTTTATTAAGTATTTGTGTATTTTCAAGTCTAAACTGACAAAACAGTACAATTAGAAATGTCCAAGCATCGTTTAAACAGTGTTATTTTAGTATTATTTACGTACTAGCAGTAGAATTTATTTATATTTTAAATTAGCTTTTATTTTTAGACTTTGTTTTAAATTTAATTTGAGTTTAGTTCATTTTAATAATTTTATGATGTGCTTTTGTTTAGCTTGATAGCTTTGTTTTTTGAATATTTCTTTTTAGCTTTAATTGATTTTATTTCATTTTAGTTTTAGTTGTTTAAGTACTTTGAATGTAAACTTTAAACTTATTTTATTTCACTTAATTGCCAGGGCAAGTTTATGGTTTTCATCTGATATTTACATTTTATTTCAGCTTTGATTCAATTAATGAAAATTCTGTTTAATATTTGTAGTTTTCAGTTATTAATAACAACATTGTTTAAACAACATTAAAAACTGTATATAATATATAAAGATTATATTATGTTGATTAATATTTATTAAATCCATCCATGACATTATATTGTACTATAATAATAATAATAATAATAATAATAAATATTTCTAGTTTTAATAAGTGTTTAGCATTAGTTAGGCCTATATAGTATTATTGTTTTTATTAATATTTCGAATTTGCGCATATATATATATATACACACACACACAACCAAAAATATTTATTTAATGCTCTATATATGTATATGTTAAGCAGTACTTCCATCTGCTTCGGTTGATGGTTTTTGGGTTCTGATTTGCCCTAATATAACATTTTATTGCTATTTTATGTAACCAGAATTGGCACTGTACATCGTTTGATGTATTTCATGAGTTATTTGGATCGCGAGCCACAGAAAGCAGTAGATTGGAGTGTGTGTCAGAGAGCTGAGCAGAAGAGAACATTAACTAGTAACAAAATGAGAACTCTTGCTCAAGAACTGGATATGCTGTATTAGATCCATCCCTGTCGGAAGCTGTTTGATAAAGTGCTGGGGACATGTCCTCACCGTAACGACATATATATGCACACACACACACAGAGCAGCTTTGCCGGAGGGACATTAGATTCCCTGTCTGGGCTCCCGCTGTTCAGAACCTGTGTTGTTCTTTTTTTCCCCTTCCTTTCTTCGGTTTGAATGGCTGAGGACAAGGGCCACTCTGAAGGAGGCTGGAATTGGCCGTGGTTCGGTCGCAGTTGACAGACTGCCGCGCGGTTCCTGCTGATCGTCGCCCCCCGTGTATATTCCACCCCCTCTTCTAGCCCTCTCCTATCCCACAAGCCCCTGCTTTAGAATTTGGAGCTCTGTGGGAGAGCAGAGGTGGACTTTAAACATTGCTGGCAAATCCTTTTCCAGCACTTTTTCACTTTTGGGACACATCTTCATCAGAGCTCATTTGTGCAGGTTAACACTCTCTTCTTTTGTCTCCGCTCCTCTTGACCTGGACATTAGCATCCGTCTGATAAGCAGAGGAGGATGAAACTGAAGAAGCAGGTGACCGTTTGCGGCGGGGCTATCTTCTGTGTGGCCGTCTTCTCTCTCTACCTGATGTTGGACCGCGTCCAGCACGATCCCGCCAGGAGACAGAGCGCCGGGAACTTTCCTAGGGTAAGTCGGCGGCAATCTCTTTATGATTTCCCTTTGTCCTGGATTACATTTTTTTTGCTGTGTGGGTCTGTTTGAATGGCTCCATTTATCAAAGTCTTCGGTGGGGTTTTTTCAGACTAGCAATTGTAAAAGCTAGTGATGTGACCAATTCGTTTCTGGCTCTGACTCAAGCTAATTAACTACTAAATTAGCTAGTGAATAACTCTCTGAGAGTGCTGGCTTTTTTCTGCCACAAAACCAAAGGCTTCTTTAAATGCAAAAAACCTAATTATTAGGAAAATGTGTTGGTGTTCTTGTAGAAATTGCGTATAGGATGGCACATAGTTGATGGTGTGTGAATTAGCACGTTTTATGTGCTTCAAATCATAAGCCTCAGGAAAAAAACCGAAACAATGCACATTATGGAAATTCAGATATTGTTTGTATTCAAAGCCTGTACTAATCATTTTTCAGTTTGATTGCCAGTGAGCTTTGCTCTTACAGCTTCTGTGACACTTGATATTAGTAATACTTGCTAAGGCAAGGGATTTGAAGAAACTCCCAATCCGAAGTATTACGTTTTTACGTGTAACTCATCCCTCATCCTTTGTACTACGGATCTGAATGATACATCAAATCGTGCGGCGTGTTGAGGAGAGGTGTGCTATTACTTTTCTAAGCCATCAGACTTGTGCACTGCCTGGGGGATGATAAAATGGCAGAAAAAAAATACTGTGAATTTACATCGAAGAAAGGATCAGAGACATATCTAAGGAGCGGAATATCATCTCTTTTGAAAACCTCTAGGACATCCTAGCAAAAAATATAAGAAATGTATATTAATTTAATGTATTTATGAATATATTATCTATGATAATTTGAAAATAAGTAAATAATGTAAAATAAGTATAAGTAAATTTACGATATGTGTATATATATGTGTATGTGTACACACACATATATATATGTGTGTATATATATATATATATATATATATATATATATACACACACGCACGCACACACACACTTCATTTGTCAGGTTTTGGCCATAACATGACAAAAAATAAACATGACATTAATACATCCCTGCTCAGAATCGCTACTTAATAAAGTAAAAATCCAGTTTGTTTGTGATACTGTAGACGTGTTGCAGGTCAACCAATGCCAGTCCTGTGTGCCTTGGTGTGCCGCCCCCTCTAGAGCGCTCAGGTCAGTCATGTGATGTTGTAGATTGTGGTGGTAGATAGATTACACCTCCACCCCCTCATTTTTTCAGAGCCAGATTTCGGTGTTGCAGAACCGCATCGAGCAGCTGGAGCAGCTCCTGGAGGAGAACCATCAGATCATCAGCCACATCAAAGACTCTGTGCTGGAGCTCACCGACACGGGGGCCATCTCTCCCAGCGGACATCTCCCTTTCCGTAGCGCCAATGGATCCTGGGTGCTGCCCTTTGATGGCAGGCCCACCTTTCTCTCCGTCAAACCGCTGGATTGCCAGTTCGCACTGGGCCGCAGGAGCCAAACTGACCTGCAGGTGAGAATGAAAATGGGTTGAAATGTGTGTGGAATGACTTGAGTTTAATGCAGTGTTATCTGTGCGGCTTTGGGATTCTCTTGTTGTGGTTACAGCTGTGGTGCTCTGTTTGTGTTTCCTGGCTGTCCTTACCAAGAAAGCCATTAATAATCACACAGTTTTGAGTCGGCAACTTTTACAGTTACTTTTGCAGTTACTCATCTAATGACTAGTGGGTCATTCAGTGGTCAAAAGCCAAATGTGGGTCACCTTGCATTCTTTTTTTTTTTAAAGAGGAATGTCTGAAGAACAATTAATGTTGAAACTAGAAATGTATCTTGTTTCTCTCTATCAAAACAATTGGACCTGTCTGAGTCCCATAAATATTCTTTTTCTAAAGTTTGCGTGCCTAAAATCTGGATATTTTGGATATTTATCCGTTTGTTTCTGCCTGTTTTATTTTTATTTTATTTTTTATTCATTTTTAGTCTGTATTATTTTATTTTCTGTCAGTACTGGCAACTAATATCAGCTGATATTAGTTTTTTTAATCGTTTCTGCCTGTTTTAGACTGATTTAGATTCAAATCACATTTGCAGTCACCTAGCACCTACTTAATTTTCTCCTAGTAATGCACAATATTTTTCATTTTTAGAATTTAATTTAAATATTAATCTTATTTTAATTACATTTTTTAAATTGGTATTGGCCATTTTGGATTTTATCTGCTGATATTGGTTGTTTAATTGTTTCTGCCTATTTTAGTTTGGATTTAAATGACATTTGCCATCATCTAGTTCTCACCTAAAGGGATAGCAATATACTATGGTACAGATTTAAGAGCACTATATTTTTACATAATACTGTTTGTCTATGGTATACTAGTATTAATTAATCAAAAAAAAAAAAAAGATTACTTGGTGCACCTGTAATATTATTTTTTCAAATCCTCAGATACTTGGATTTTTAGATATTTTGAGAAAATTAAAAACATCTGTTCAAAACACGTCTAAAACCTGACATGTTGTGAACAGGCACTTTTAAGTCTCCATTGGGTGCACTATTATGCTTCAGGCCATCACGCCTACACTAAATACAGGTCCTGTGTCATCTGTCAGTTACATCAAATTGCCATGAGACGTAGTATTTATCAGGAAGTCCACAACATGCCTAGTTTTGTGGCAAATTGCTGAATGTAACGTCTTTATCACATTTTTGTGTCTCCAAGTGGAGGTTTTTGTAAATATATTTGGGAATTGTGAAGCGGATCAAGATGGATCCAGATGAATCCGTGCAATAACATTCGTGACAATCTCTGAATTGATTGCTTGGCCACAGATGCTGGATGTATACTCCTTGCTGAGCTTCGATAATGTGGACGGAGGTGTTTGGAAGCAAGGCTTTGAGATCACCTACGAGCCCAACGAGTGGGATGAGGAGCCCCTGCAAGTGTTTGTGGTCCCTCATTCGCACAACGATCCAGGTAGGGATTGAAACTTCATTCACAATCTATGAAGCCCTGGCCTGAGTTTTCTTTTTCAGGGTTGGGAATGATTCGCTTCAATCCAGACCATTTTGAAAGAGTCAAAACACAAAAGCTGTGCTTATATGTCAAGTAGTTGTCCTGCTATCGGATTTCATGGTACATGCATAATGCATTATATCTGCGGTCTTGAGTGTAACTTGTGTTTTCAATTAGTCATGTAACTGGAACTGACAAAACACAAAACCACCATAAAAGTACCATAAAATATTCACTAATAGTGTTTAAATCTGCCCTAGATCTCCGGTTAACAGCCCACTGGAGATGATTTTCATTGAATAAAAAAAATTCAATTTAAGTCTGTTTCTTGTATTAAACTATCGTAGAAGAGTTGTATGGATCTTTATATAGCAATGCTCCGATCACTAACCGCTAATGAGAATTAGCCCGTAATCACTTCCTGTTGGTGACCTTTTGACTTATTTTGATGATGCAAACCTACTTGAAGAGTTCACTTTCAGAGGTAGAGAATGAGAGGTTTGAAGCCTGTGAACAGCTTGCATAACTCTTATTTTTGATGTTAGCCAACAGCTGAGGTGGATGTGGGTAAATTATAATAATAATAATGCTGTTTACATGGAGGAATATAATTCAGAAGTCTTTATTAAAAAACAGCAGCAGCTGTTCAGTCTCTTCCTCACAAGAGTATATTCTCTTCATTAAAGCTCCAATAGGAACTAATATTATCAACATCAAAATGTTATTATAAATACAGTAATTCAATGTTTATATATTTATAATAAATTGGTAAATAAAATTAATAAATCTAATTTTAATTTAAATTAAATAAGATGTAGTATATAGAAATATGAAATTAATTATTATTATTAATTATACTATTAATTAAAATAATAGTATTAATTAATGATACACAAATTTATCACAATAATTTGAACTACTCCGTTTAATATTAATTTGACATTAAGCATATTTCTTTACAAGCATGCAATATTGATTCCTATGTTCAGCAAGGCTGCATTTATTTGATTCAAATTACAGTACAAGCAATAATATTGTGAAATATTATTATAATATAAAAGAACACATTTCTGTTTGAATATATTTTCAAATGTCATTTGTTCCTGTGATGCAAAGCTGAATTTTGAGCGTCATTACTCCAGGGTCACATGATGATCCTTCAAGAATTAATTCTAATATGCTGATTTGTTGCTCAAGAAACATTTCTTATTATTATCAACGTTGAACACAGTTGTGCTGCTTAATATTTTTGTGGAGGTCATGATACATTTTTTTTCTTCAAGATTTTTTGATGAATAGAAAATGTAAAAGAATAGCATTTATTTGAAATAGAAATCTTTTTTTTTATCATTATAAATGTCTTTACTGTCACTTTTGATCAATTGAATGTGTTTTTCATATTCATTTCTTTAAAAAACGGTACACTACTTTTGAATGGTAGTGTATGTAACCTAATTAGGATAATATGTTGTTAAAGACAAAACGCTGTGAATATTCTAAGTGGAGCATTTGCTGCTTTTGTGATATTTTTATTGTCCTTTTCATCATTTTGAAGCTTAGCTTGGATACATTTCATTAAGTAACCTAAAAATGTTGTAAAGTTTCAATCTCTACTAGAATGTTTTCACCCTCTGTCCTTAAGTGGATGTAACATTTTTCATTTTCTTTTAGTTGTTGATGCAGCATCTTCAGTCTAGCACCTAGCGATGCGTATCCGAAAGAGTCGTGCAGGTAAAGTGGGTCAGTTACTGGGCTTGCGTTTTGCAGCGTTGACACAATTTGTGAAGCACCTTAAGAGAAACACAATGAGTTTCAGCATCACCCACAGGACGGATAAGTTTCCAAATCGGCTCGCGAACCCCTGCAGTTGGCATTTTGTGCAGCGTTATGAAAGAACAGAGAATCTAATACTTTAAAGTCAGTGACCCGATTCCCTGTTGTTTTATTGGGGTCAGTACTGTGTCACTGGTCTTTGTGGTGCTGCGCATTTAATGCATATTGGGTAATACCGAACATGTTCCCTATATGTTTCAATCAGTCTACCGCGACTCGAAATGTCTTTCTGTCATTCTAAGGGTCAGTGCGGATCTGTTGTTCCTGCGCTGACACAAAGATTTGAATTTTTTTTTTTTTTTTTAGCACAGCCCAGCAATGCCTCTGAATAATGAACAGACGGTGTTATTTTGAACAGGTTGCTCTTCAGGGAACGAAGTGTGGCCAAACGGCTGTGCTTCTTCTGAACTTTTCAGTGTTTTATTAAAAGAGCATTTGTTTTTAGCACATACTGTATTGTCACTTCATTGTGTGGTGGCAGAACTAGATCAGATCTGTTTGCTGTCCTTGGATGGTTTTTTTAACTGTGATTTTGTACTGCTCTTCTTTTGTGACAGGATGGATCAAAACATTTGACAAGTACTACAATGACCAAACCCAGCATATCTTCAACAACATGGTGGTGAAACTGGCCGAAGATCCTCGCCGGAAATTCATTTGGTCGGAAATCTCGTTCTTCGCCAAGTGGTGGGAAAGCGCAGATGAACATAAACAAGAGGCGATGCGCAAGTGAGTAATGTGTTATGTTAAAGGGTTAGTTCACCCAAAAATGCAAATTCTGTCATTAATTTCTCACGCTCGTGTAGGGCTGGGCGATATATCTCATGCGATATGCATGCGCATCTCGTCAGTAAAGCCGGTTCCTTGATTAGCGGTAA
>JAFVLL020022390.1:0-12800 GCA_021397915.2 Tor tambroides
CACATCTGGAATCAAAATCCGTTTTTAATCAAAATAGATCATATTTAGCCGAAAAACAGACATGTTTTTCTGTCTGAAATATGACTGGTGTTGGCACACTGATTAAATTCTCATGCAGTTCAGGTTCCTCCGCTGTTTACTTTAAAAACATATTTATATATACATAATTCAAGGAACTCCAGATCTTTTGGCTGGAGAGAGGTTTTAGTATATACAATATATGCCTAAATGAATTTGATCGGTGATAACTTCGCATTCATTCTCCAGGATCTGTATCATTTCAGTAGATGTGATGATAGCCAGTTAGAAAGACTATGAACGTTATTGGGAAGTAAAAAGTAATACAAAACTTTTCATTGTTACTGTGAAACCGCTAAACCTTCATTTTCTCTTTGGGGTCTGAGAGATCCCTATGGGGCCTTTTAGTAGCTCAAAAATACACTTACCATTGAAGTATCAGGTTGAGACTTAATGCTTTTTTCTAACCTTATGAGAACTGATTATACACTAAATTTCAACTTGCTAACATCCTCAATGAAAAATGTCTCTGGAGTCTTAAAGACCATATAAAAAGATGAAGTAACTGTGATGAATTTTCCCATGCTCAGGTTTTTTGATTGTTGCACGCACTGTAAAAGCTCACTCCTTCCAGAGCTTGGCTATGATGTGTTTTATTGTATTCAAGTCTGCTTCAAGCCTACTGTGGTATAAAAAGAAAAATATCTGCTCATTTTTCAGAATAATATATTTTGAAGTAAACATTAGAGATTACAATACAATTTATTGATGTTTAAGGTTTTTTAACAACAGTTATTGCACTATTGCGCTGACACAGAATTTGAATGGAGATATGAGTACTCTGTTATTTTGTGTGTGTTAAACCCTGTTAAACAAACATAAAGAATTTGTTACCTGCATACTCATGTGTATCTGCCATGATTTGTTCATTGAAATGAGAGTGAACATCAAGCCATGTCCAAACAGGCAGACTGCGGTTTGTATCTAGAGAGGAAAGGCAGTGAAGTTCATTTCATGTGATCGTAAATTTCCCTTGTAGTCCTACCCACCTCAAATTAGTTTTGACTTAACTGTCTTGAGACATAACATACTCTTATGATCTCACTCAGATAAGTCTTTCAATGGAATTTGCTGCGTTACTAAATGTTGTCTGTCACATGTCTGCTGCAATTTATTCACTTAGACGAGTGATGAGGCACTGATAAGATTGATGAGGTAATGGAGAGGCAGCTGTAGTATCACATTCTAGAAAAATAAGTCGGGGAGTTTCAGTTTACCATTTGGTGTACTTTTAAATGGATAGCTGTGTTTTATCTTAGTGTATCTGTAAAATGAATGTCAATTAACATATGAAAGCTTAAGAGACAACATGGATTTAAGATTCACATTCCTGATTTTAGTTTACAACAGGGTTATTGGTGTAAAAAAAAAACACTATTGGTTTAAAGTGTAAATGAAAACCTTTAATATTAAACAAACTGAAATAGTTGACTATAAAATATAAATATGAATAATTGTTTTAGTAGTCACCGAGCACTCGTCACATGGTGGAATAATCTGACCTGTGTGTGTGGGAGAAGACATCCCACAGGCCATATGGTGTGTAATGACAGTATGGACACTGATACTGATGACAAAGATGGACACAAATGAAATCGCAGTGTCTTGAAATCAACAGCAGAACGCTTTTCATTCTTTTATAAAAGGTGGTCCTTCGTTTGATTCATTTTTAGACCATTTTGTAAGTTAGTATGAGAGCACAGTCATGCTGAGACGCTTTATGAACATTTTTCCTCACGTTTCCTCTTACTTTTGTGGCTTTTAAAAGTTCTGAAGTGATTCTTTGTAAATGAAGAGGCGCCTCAGTACCGTAGGCTTTACGAAGGTCATTGCATTCAGCATGTGTCTTGTTTTCTGCTGGCTGTGCAGGAGAATCAACAAGCAGCAGTCACATTAGCTGATAGCGTGTCCTGTGACTGATTCCTGTGTAAATGCAGATGCTGCTGCTTTCTTCCAAGTTCTTGATTATTTTAGATGAAAATTGTAGAAGTTTCTTAACTATGATTATTAAAATAAAAATATATAAAGCTAAATAATTCATTATAATGCCATAATCAATAATGCATACTCATATTCATGTCTGGCTACATCATGGTATGTAAAAAATTTGGGGTCAGTAAGATTTTTTTTTTTTTTTTTGGACAAGTAAAAGTGACAGTTCTTTTGAAAATCAGCACATTAGAATGATTTCTGAAGGATCATTCATGTGACACTGAAGACCGGAGAAATGGTTTTGCCATCAAAGGAATTTTTATATTTTAAAATATATTAAAACAGAAAATAGATTCACAATATTAGAGACTTATTAAAAAAAAAAAAAAAAATCTTATTGACTCAAAACTTTTAAAGGGTAGCGTACATCACATTGCTGTGTTAAATAGATTCTGCATGCTGTTTCAAGTTGACTTCAATACTGAGTATTCTGTATCTGAAAACTGTACACATTGTTATGACTATAGTGTTTTACAAAATATGGCATATGTCATATTGGGAATTTTACTCAGAAAATAAACAAACCTCTCGATTTGTTCGTCTGATTACAAGAACTGACCACTCTGTTATTGCCTTTCAGTCTCTCTGAAACCCCAGAATTAGAGTGCGTGACCAAATGTCTGTTTGCATGTAGTGTATCAACATGATACGTGTTTTATTTTGACACTTTCAGCATTTGCATGATCAGTATCCCATGTTTTCCTTTGACTTGTTTAGTGAAGGTAACCAGGCAAATAAATGCAAATTTCTCACTGCACAAAAGATTGATTTCAGGGTTGCAGGAGAAGAAAGGGGCGGATAGATTTTCTTCTCCGTTTTCAGAGCTAAGTGGCTCTGAGACAAGAGCAGTGTGCACGCCGAACAGCTCATATAACCACACACACATTGCACTCATTTCTAAATGCTCTCTCTTTATCATGGCTGATGAAATCATATTTCAGACCTTCATTAAGAGAGCTGGGATGAAATAGATCATTTAGAAAGAACATTGCTGGACATTTCCTTCATCTGGTGGTTTTTCTCAGTTCTTTCATCAAAGGAGCAACATACACATTTTCATTCTTCACATCTCTCATACTCATTACCCAAAAAGTGTGTGTGTGTGTGTGTGTGTGTGTGTGCGCGCGCACCTTTATTCCTGTGTTCATATTGAGAGGATACAGCTGCTCCTTTAGATTTCCCAAACATCTCAAAACCAACCTTTTTATTTATCCAAGAGTGTGAATTACAAACAGCTGCATGCAGTACAGCATGACATGTTATGTGTGTGTGTGTGTGTGTAAGCGTCGCCTGACCCCTTCATTTCCTGTGTCTGTGTAAAAGTTCCCGCTGATTGTTTCTTGGGATTGGAATCAGAGACACAACCCAGCGGCCAACCACTTCCGGGAAAGACTCACACACCCTTCTCCTGTCTGTTTAGCTGGAGCTTCGCACAAGAGGGAGAGTAACGGAGAGAGAAAAAAACAGTTTGTTTGTGTGAATCTAAATAACCGCAAAAAAGGATTGCTTTCTATTTATTTCAAATCATTTTACAGTTGAGCGAACAGTGGAAAGACACACAAAAAGGCCTTCAATCAGCTAACCACATTATATACCGGACCATATTGTTTTTGTGGCTGCAGATAGTTCTCTGTCTTTGTGTTTTGTGTATGTGTGTGGGTGTTGCCTTGTACATGAACTTGATGACTGTTTGCTTTGGAAATTAAATGATATTTCTCACAGCATACCCATTCTCACTTGCGCACATGTGCTGCTGTCTCGCTGTCACCGAGCCTCTTTTTCCCCTGACTTGACAGCGCAGGGAATTGTAAGCCAGCTCTTTGAGTGTGGGTTTGTAATAGGGCTCGGCCCGGCCCGGCCTCGCTTTGGCTTCCAACCCTGTTGGCTGTGGTCTCTGGCTTCATGTCTGGCTGTACTCTCTGCTGAAAGGTTTGGCCGTTGCATTAGGACTGGATTAATCCAAGATATCTCATGCTAGTCTATTACTATACTTACTCCTGTTGAAACCTCGTTCAGAGTGAACAAGTTTACATACACACTGAAACGTCCACTACCGTTAAAAGATTTGGGGTTGGTAAGATGTTTTACTGTGTTTAAACAAAGTCTCTTTCGCTTACCGAGGCAGTATTGATTTAATCAAAAATACAGTAAAAGCAGTAATGCTGTGAATTATTATTACAAGTTAAATAACTGTTAGTTAAATATGTTTTAAAATGTAGTTCATTCCATTGTTGGCAAAGCTGAATTTTCAGCAGTCGTTACTCCAGTCTTCACTGTCACATGATCCTTCAGAAACCATCTATTTTATTATTAATGTTGTAAACAGTTGTGCTGATAAATATTTTTATGGAAGCCATGATAACTTTTTTAGGATTCTTTGAAGTTCAAAAGAACAGCATTTATTTAAATTAGAAATCTTGGTAACACTTTATTTAAAGCCTTTATGTATAATGCATTATGAAAGTAGTTATAATGCATTAATTGTGCCTTGTAATACACCTTATAATGCATTATATGATTTCATGAATAATTGTAACCACAGTTAATTCATTATACCACTTATCAATTCATTGTTACACTATGCATTTTAAATTCGGTTATAGTTATTTACAACAAGATATAATGTATTACAATGCACATTATGAATAATTATAATGCATTATACCCTTTAATAACCCTTTAGAATGCATTATACATAAAGGCTTTAAGTAAAGTGTTACTGAAATCTTTTGTGTCTTAAATGTCTTTACTTTCATTTTTGACCAATTGAATGTATCCTTATTGAATAAAAGAATTAATTGCTTAAAAAAAATCTTACTAACCTTACATCTAAAATGTATAAACAATACTTTTAGGTTCATAGGATATTTATTTCATGGAATGAATAGCTTGATTTCATTGTTTTTTAATTAAGAACGTTAATATTCAATGCCATCATACTTTATAAATGTAACCCATTTACCTAATTTGACATTACAGTATAAGTATCATTCTGCTTTGTGTCATTTCTGGTGCCGTATTCAATGCAGTATATTTAGAATGACTGTGTCACTGTACACGAGCCTAAACTTTAAAATGTGATAATGAAAGGAAATTCTGTCATGATTTAATCACTGAATAATCATTTTGTTTTCTATGGGACAGCTGCGGCTATAAAAATGACAAACACACCATAAAATGACCATAAATGCAATCCATTTACTTGTGCATTATATTCCAAGTCGTCAGAAACCATATGATACCTCAGCATGAGAAAAAAGGTCATAATTTAACTCTTTATGTACAGTATAATCATCCTCATTCTCCATCATACTCAAAAGTTGAATTCATTTAAACACTGGGGCCCCGAAAATAATACATCTATGTAATAGTATTGTAACTAAAATCATTGTCACTCCACATGTATCTGCTAACTAGATTTTTTTTAATGTTGTTATTAAGTGGTTCGGATTTGGGGCTCAAAATGATTTGCGTCTATAAATGCTGTTAATACGTCAGTATAGTAAGTTTGCATGTGTAAATGTTACATATGAATACTAATGATATCAGGCTGATCAGACATCTACGTGAAACTATGCTGATTACATGATTTCTCCAAACCGGAACACTAATTTCAAACAAGCCCGCATCGGTTTAAGCATTAATGAAGTCGCCTTTTATGTTTAACCAAATACTACAATTCCTCAAAGTAGGCTGCATTACTAAAACCCAGTATGGAGGCCCAGAGTAGAGCTTCCCCCTTTCCTAATACGTTTTGTTATGCAAAATGAACAGTTAAGCAAAAAGAGGGGCTTTCTGGGGTCTTTTATGTCAGTAGGGGTTGCTACTGGTAATGCTCCACCCTCTAATGCTACATTATAGACTGAACCTTTAATGGCACAGTAAGGGCTGAATCTGCACATGCTGAGAACAAGAGATGAAGCGGCATCGCTTCTACTGTCTCAGGACAAATAAATAGTGACAGAGATGAAGAGAAATAGGAAGATATGAGGGACAGAGGAATGTGCATCCTCCACAGTCAGGATGTTTGTTTTTGCAGTGCTCAGCGTGTACTATTATTTGCGGCCCTCCTCTCTTGTTGTCTGTGGTTGATTAAGAGAAGAGATTTCACAGCAGAACGCGTTCGCCAGTGCAGGGAGAGGCTTCATTTCGCAAACCGCAGAGAGACCACTGCAGTTCACTTCTATAAACATGCCTAAAACCATCCACGGATTAAGATCATTGTTTGTCCTGGACCGCGAATACACGCCGCCAGCTATGAGAAAGAGGGAGTGCAAGTTTGCTTTTAATCTGAATTTGCTTTCTATAAGTATGGGTTATGTTCTGTGGTGATTTAGTAGGAAAACACCCTCTGCATGCGTCAACAACTTCAAAATGTATGGAAATGCAATGAATAAGAAAGCATAATCCATCAGTCACTGCACTTGCTTTGCCCTGAATCTTTTCTCTTTTTTTGACGTTTCAAACAAGCTCATTCTTGAGGATTTACGCCCCAATTAGCAGGTCAGAGGGCTTATTTATGTAATGTATTTTCTTTATTTAGCCATGATGTGACACCATTGCGCTGAGCATTCTGGTTTAGTCACGTCATATCACGCCGCTTGCTCGCGGTGTCAAGAGTGTGTGTTGCCATTATTAGAGATCTGCTGCGGGCCGACTGTGTTATTCCAGCCATGAAGCCTCACCCTTCACTGTTGAAGTCAAAGCACAACACTGTCATCTTCCTCTCTGGCCTTGTCACAGCTATCAGCGGCAGAGGCAGCCTAAACACTTTGATGAGTAAATTGGATGTTTTGACCAGAATGGGGGGTTTTGGCTTCACTGCGTTTGTGCATGGCAAGTAAGCGGCTGCTTCCTGAAGTCTCCTCTAATTCTGTCTTCGACTTTTCGGCGGGTCAGCTGGAGCTACACGATTCTTCGCTTTATGCGTGTGTGAATGTGAGAGAAAAAGAGAGAGTTAACAAAGCAAGACAGACAAAGAAACACAAAAAGGGACTCACACATTCATGCACAGAAGGGCCGAGTGAGGCAGACAGAGAGGGAGAGACTGAGACGTGCAAAGGAATGTGTGTCAGACAGAAACGAAGAAAAAGAGTGAAACGGAGAGAGAGGAACGGACAGAAAGATTTCCTAAGCTTGCGCTTCATGAGAAGTGCTTTGATATTAGATCTGTCGCAGTGTATTTATCTTACATAGCCTGTGTGTGTGTATGTGTGAGAGAGAATTGAATTATTTATTAAATTAAATCCTTTATCATTTTATAACATTTAGACTTTTTAACTATTATTTTAACTATTTTTATTCAGATTCTTACTTTAATATGTTTATTTTAAAGTTGGCATTGAAGATTCACCCTATGTGTTTCCTAATATTTTCTTTTTTCTTTTTTACTCTGATATACATCACAATACAGAAGAAAAGATCTGTTGCTGCTTCTGTTTCATTGTGACTTTAATATTTGTGATATTACAAAATAAAGTAATAATATAAATCTAAATATTATAATAAATATTATTTTTTAAAGTTAGCAGACAGCATTATTCCAGGATAAGAACATATGAGACTGCTTGGATCAGTTCATGGTCTCTCTCCTTGTTATTTCACTGGGGCACCATGGGATTTGAAGTCCCTCAGATTTTCACAGTGTGGAGCCTCTGAGGTTGATCCTTTCATAAAATTTCTCGGGAGCAGACAGTGATGTTACAGACGTACTCACACACTCTTGCACAAACCACTGTTGTATGCCTTTTATCAACACGTTTCACATAACAATGTCTTTATGTCCTCCCACTCTTCTCTCTTTTCACATCTTTTCTCTCCAGTCTCATGAACTAATTGCGAAAGAATATGGTCAAAACTGCAACCCCAGATTACAAAAACAGCCTGATTTCCCATCAAAATAACACACACACACTCATACACACTTGATCGCTTTATGTAAAGCAGAGCCTAAATCTGGGTGCTGTCCAGATCATATGATTCAGTATTAAATATCTTAAATATTTAACTGTGGTCCATTTAGGTATCTAGGGTAACATGCATCTCTGTGCTGTGAAAGCCAAGGCACAACTACAGAAGACGAATAGTAAGATGATTAGCTGTGTGTGTGTGTGAGTGAGCATTGCATGCCTACATCTGTACAAATAGAAGGTGTTAAAAGTTTTCTTAGCAGGAAGGCAACCGCTTACGATGAATCCGTCAGCACCGAGGGGTCAAAGGGAAAGACACATGGTAAAGGATACAGCGGTGTGTATGTTCTCTGAGACGGCGCTCTGTGGCGTGTCTCTAGAATAACACACACACATACACACACTCGTTTATTCACTTATTCAAACCCCATTTTTTTCATGGTATTCCATGGAAATTTTGCATTGGTTTGTGCGTCAACCCCAAGAAACGTTAATGAAAATAAGCCTGCAGTGTCTGTGCTGCATGTCTTTCTGTAGTTTGTGCTAAAAAAGTCATTTACGCAGCTTTTACAGTCATTTACTGTCTCTCTCCTTCTTTCATGTTGGGCAAATTGCCAGATCTGTGATGTATGTGACGGTTCAGGACTGAGTAAGATGGCGATAAAATCAGACACATGGTGTCATTTCATTGCCAAGTGTAAATTCGAACACCATCCTGTTCAAAACAAAACACACAGTCTGTTAATTGAAAATGTCATTGAATGTCATTTCTTCACATGAGCGCATCTTACTGTTCACCCAAATACACCACTTGCTTTTGTTTAAGGTTATGTGCGTGCGTGTGTGTGTGTGTGTATGTGAGAGAGAGAGAGAGAGAGAGAGAGTGAAGGATGTTAGTAAGTGTATTTATTTCACAAAGACAAGAGTTCACAAAGACAAGAGTTCAAGTGTTAGCATCTGTTGCTAGATGCTGTAAGTACATCTTGCTGAGAGTAAAGGCATCTGTATTCATCTATTTTTTGCAAACGTAAAATGTAGATATTTCATTATTGATGATAGATAAACAAAAAAATGTTTCTTAAGCACCAAGAATGATTTCTGAAAGATGATGTGGCACTGAATACTAGAGTAATGGCTGCTGAAAATTCAGTTTTCTCATTACAAGTGCAAATTACATTTTAAAATGTATTAAAATAGACACCATTAATGTAATTATATTTTAGAGTATTACTGTTTTGCTTTATTTTTTATTAAATAAATACAGCACTGGTGAACATAAGACACTCCTTTTGTTAAAAATGTTTTAAAAACTTTTTTTTTTTAATCGTACAGCCCCAAACTTTTGAAGGATAGAGCAATAGCGTATGTAATTTTTTTTCCTCACTTTCCCTCTTAAAGGGTAAAATGGACTTATGCCTGTCTTTCACAGTTCAGGATACTCACTAGTTTTGTACAGTGCTTTCTCTTGTGGTGCCATCAGCCAATCAAATCAAGAATGATTAGTCAAATGGCATTTACAGCTCAGGTGATTGACCTGAAGCAAAGATGGCAACTTGCCGATTGCTTACTTCCACAGGGTCCTATGCCAGCTAAAACTGCCATTGAGATAAATGGGAAAGTTAACAGATTTCTCCAGATATTACAGACCTCCTTGGATGTAGAGAGAGAGGATCTGGTGGTAATTTTCCTGATGCTGTGTTGTAAAGTACTTTATCTTTCTCCATCGCACACCTACACACACACACTCACACTGAATCTGTTCGACCATGTGATTGCACATGCTTTACCTCACCTCCTCTTTGCACTGACACTAATGTAACTTGGCAAAGAGGATCATTTTTCTGTCACTGGGGAAGGTGTACAGGGCCGTGGACCACACATTCAGATACATGCTCATACACACAGGCTGTAATATAATTGTGAGTCACTGTTTGTATAGCTGAGCGGATACTGGCTCTCCAAACTTCAGCTCAGAACAGCGGTCCTCAAGAGCACACACCATTGTCATTCATTCATACAAACACACACACACACACACACAGCATGTTGGGTCTCACAGGTCTGGGGTTTGACCTACTAACTGCAGGTGTTGCTTCTGTTTATGTGAGTTTGAACATTTTGACATTATTTTACTAGACAAACAATGATACTCTACCAAAATGCCACACATCAGACGCAGGAACATGTTTATGGCTAATTCAAAACTAAAAGACTAATGAAATGAACATGGCTGGTATTGAGAGAGTCTGGGGAAAAACTGTGACAGGCCATCACTCAACTCCATCTGTGAATCACAGTGTGGGGTCTCATGGCTTGGACATGGGGGGCTTCTGCTGGCCCTGCTCACTTGTCTTTATGGATAACATGTATGGCAGTAGATGGATGATGTTTTTACTAGTAAAACATCTTGGGTACAACCAAACATCTTGCAGTTTAAAATAACTCTTTTCTGTTTTAATATATTTTTTGACATTTATTTTATTCCTGTTACTGCAAAACTGAATTTTCAGCACTCATTGCTCCAGTCACATAAGTGTCACATAAATCTTGAGAAATCGTTCTAATATGCTGATTTGGTGCTCAAGAAACATTTCTTAATATTATCAGTGTTTAAAACTAATTGTGCTGTTTAATGTCTTTGTGTAACCCCTGGTGCATTTTTTTTTTTCCATTTCTAGAAGATCTCTGTAGAAAGGACAGCATTTATTTGAAAAATAAATCTTTTGTACATTATAAATACCTTTACTGTCACTTTTAAACAATGTAATGCATCCTTGCTAAATAAAAGAGTAACATGTAATGTATTTTTACAGCATACAAACTGTTAATAAAAGTGAACGTTCATGCATTACCTAATGTTAACATACAACTTTTGATCTTAAAAAGGTTTTTTGCTAAATATTAAAATTAGCATTAGCTAAGATTAATAAATTCTGTTGAAGTATTGTTCATTGTTAGTTCATGTATTTAAATAATGTTGTTAAATTAAACCATTTTGTAATTTATTACTAATAAAATTGTACATTTCTTTGTAATTTTTCTTGAATTAGATACAGATTACATTCAGATCCATGCATTTAAATGTCAGGATCAGACAATGTCCTGAAAATATGAGCAGCTCTGACATTAGGAAAGCTATTTCTAATTCAGACATAGAGTTTGATTTGTCTCATTCATTTCAAAACAGATATTCAAGCAGACTTTTTATCCAAAGATAAACATGACTGCAGTTTAACTAATAGTGTTTAACAAGGAGACAAACAAATTTGTCTCTTTTCTGTAGAAGGACAAACCTGAAGAGAAGATTAGTAAAGGTTACAAGAAGAAAGAGAAAGGTCACAGAGAGGTTTGCCTTTAGCAAAATTGTGGGAAACAAGTCTTAGTTCTTTACCCAAAGTTAATAAATCTCTACAAATGATTTAATACTGTCAATATCCATAAATAAGCCATGTAAACATTCATCATTTCTTCACATTATATGCTAGACAAGTGCTGGCAAGTCCAGTTGTAGTCCTTTTAATGTGAGAAATCAAAACAATAAAATAGAATGCGTTTTAAATGTAGTTCTTGTGTGTGCTGTAAGTGTTAACAGAGCAGACCGAGATCAATTCTGACTGAAGGGAACCTGAATACTGTTATAAGAAACTGTTTAACTGAAGGGGTCTGACTTATGTGTGTTTTTGGTGCAGATTTGCGGTTTCTATGGCTCCTTATGAAGCAGTGGGTTGTATTTCTGAGAATTCCGAAGCACAAAATCAGTCAGCACATTTCATTACTTACACACACACACACACATTCCACACAGCGGTATGTAATGCAGATTCTGCTGCCCTCATCTGTCACTCTGAGAAACTGCAGTTTGCAACAACTCTCTTTAATACACAGCCTTGCACATACACCACATACAAGATCAATTCCACTGCTTTATATCCAAAAATACTTTTTTTTTCACTGTATACTTTCACTTCTCATAAAGATGGAGATGGATTTGTGTCTTTTTGATAAGTGTGGTGTTCTCAGCAAACCTCAGCACATTCCCAACTTGACCTTTATCTATCAGGGGTCAAATGTCAAGGATCTTATTGAGTAACTCAGTAATGTGTATAAGGGGGGCACTTACATACACTTCAACCACTAATCAAAGTCACAACAATAGTTTAAAACCAGTTAACGTCCTCCTCCAAAATCAGGATTATAGAATGAGATTTTTTATTTGCCGTACAGTATACTCTCGCTCTCTCTCTCGTACAGTATACTCTCTTGTCGCCTAAAACTGTATGTGATCATGTGAAGTTAAGTGTTTCTGCATCCATTTGGAAGTAAATGCCAGCATGTGTGTTGTTAGTTAATGTGTGTTTCATTTGATCTTCATCTCATCTTTGAAGTTTGACTTATGCCCTCTCAACTGTGACCCCATGTTAGATAAAGCTGCAGAGGGGTCGGGTAATTCATTCACAAAATGAACATACACACAAAAGTTCTCTCAGTCCTCTCAACAGCACAGCACAAAGCTAAAGAGTATGCATATCAAGAAAGAAAGAAAAAAAAAAACAAGAAAAACAGAGGAAAAGATACAGTGGCAAGAACACGTATGTGAATCCATTAGAACTGATTTAAGAGCCAAACTTTTTAAACAGGATGATCAGGGTATATTGTACTTATTTTGTCTGAAGGCCAGTACTATATATATATATATATATATATAAATATATATATATACAGTATCTCACAAAAGTGAGTACACCCCTCACATTTCAGCAACAATTTTAGTATTTCTTCTCAAGGGACAATACTGCACAAATGAAACTGGGATATATATTA